>JAVQJD010024378.1:0-23955 GCA_036023655.1 Nannoperca australis | reverse complement strand
GCAGTCTGAATCCTGACTGAAAGTCCTCAAACAGATCATTGTTGTTTAGAAAGATACACAACTGATTGGCGACTGCTTTCTCAAGGATCTTGGAGAGAAAAGGAGGGTTAGATATCGGTTGATAATTTGATAAAACCCCTGGATCAAGAGTGGGTTTTTTAAGAAGAGGTTTAATTACAGCTACCTTAAAGGACCGCGGCACATAGCCCTTCAATAAGGACACATTGATCATATCCAGCAAAGAAGTGCCAACCAAGGGTAGAACCTCTTTAAGCAACCTAGTTGGGATAGGGTCCAACAGACAATTGTTGTCTGTTGGACTACTAAAACCAATGACGCCAGCTGTTTTAGGAAATTACTGAGTCAAATGACTTATGGACATCATTAGGCTGAAATGGACAGAAGGTTTAATTACTGAGAGAACCATTGTTGAATTTGGTCTTTTCATGGGATTTGTTGACATTAAGAAAAAGTTGCTGCTCCAAGTGAAGGAGTTCAATACCACAGGGTCTTGTTCATGAGTGACGATAGAATGGAGCGTGAGATTAGTGTGCTGCCACTGCAACCATGCCCAGATATGCGGCAGAAAGTAGATAGGTGGATGGATGGATGGAATGAAGAAATTCAAAAAAGGGGGAAAGCTGTAGGTAAAGGGGGCATAAAGTATGCCAGTGACCAAGCAGTGAAGCAACAAGAGAGAGAAAACCTGGGGCTTTATTTTACCCCCCCCCCCAAAAAGCAAAAGTAATTAAAAGCAATAATCTAAAAACTAGGCCTGTAAATAGGTTAACACAACATAACTATACTGAATATATCAACACCTGACCTCTCCTCTCACAATGACACGAGGAAACACTTCAGTGGCTTGGCCATACCAAATAACACACAAGGGGTAAACAAGATGTACACCACATACAGCTACAAAGCTAAAAGCAAAACTAACTAAACCCAAATCCCCCCTACGACATGGCAGCACATGGTTTGGTCTGATAGCTGGCTCCAGGATTGAAGAGTTCTCACTCCTTAGCCACACCTTTTAATCCACCAGGAAGGGACCTCCCCCAACAACCACGGTAACTCAAATAAAGAGAAGCAAATTACTGTATAACCGTACAGTGTTACATGTGTGCACTTCATTTAAACAATAAAATGTTTAAAATAAAATAACAGATTCCAAAATCAAACAAACTGTGTGATGTTATTAATGTAGGTGTCGTTGACTGCAAATGAAATAAACCTGGGAAGGTAGCAAACTAATGAGGTGAGCGAGTGACTTGGGCTGACATTACCACGTCACACAGTAATATAACCAAAACAAAGTGCATATACCAGCTTTTTTCATCAGACATTAAAGGGCAAACCATTACAATTATGAAAAAATGCAGCATTTGTGTCACCCTTACCCTACTTGGACAAACATGTCCACTGAACAATGCTCTCAGTCTCTTCGAACATTATGTTGTTTGTTACTTTGATTTCAGGACACAGTATTGTTAAAAGGCAGCACAGGCAGGCTTATGCTGTGTGGGGAAAAAAAGGATAAAGTGAACTTTAAACGTTCCTTGTCAGCTGACTAGACATAAAACTACTGTATGGGGCACTGTCTCAACAATGCCAGAACAATTACACACAGCTTCACACAAGGAAACAACATACGCACCTTTAACATGCATGCTGTATTTTACATTTTCATTTTATTTATTTAACCAGGAAAACCTTATTGAGATTAAGAATCTCCTTTACAAGAGTGTCCTTGCCAAGACAGCAGCAAACCAATTTTGTAATATGTCCTTTACCTTAACCTGAATAATTTAACTATTACCTAAATAACAAGGCCCAATAGAAAGATTACAGACCGATTTTCAGAGAAATTCCAAAAGCTGAGAGAAATGGACAGGTGGCTTTTCAGGTTCCACAACAGAGAGTGTTTTAGAGCAGAGACACAGACAGGCTGGTAAATCCAGGTTGAGTTCAGGAATGTCAGCACGTCACAGGGTGGTGTAGAGAGAGGGACAGAGGGAGCGAGTCAGAGGAGGGACAAAGAGCAGGAGAGAGAGAGAGAGTCATAAATGCAATAATTACAGCTTTGGCAGAAATAAGTGACGCACTCTCCTGGTTTCACAGGTTGCCTGCGTAGCTAGCAGCACTGTTGTCCTTTTGACAGGAGGGACAGATGGCCTAGGAACCACTCTGTGTTGTCATTTGTGCTGTACTTTTTCTTGGGATTAATTTTTCACCATTTCACTTTTTCTTTTTTAAGCATGGATTTGCTCCTGGATTCTGGATAATTATGAGCATTATTTCTCCCAGTTTGCTCAAAGTCAAACAAGCAAACCAAAAAAAGGAACAGGAATCATTTACCATGTCTGTTACTGCCTTGTTCAGGGGCAAGTGGGGGCAGAAGACACAGGAAACCGCAGAGAAGCATCCAGCAGCTGTCATTCAACCCAGCCATGAGGAGGACGATGATGAGGATGACTCCAGAGTTGGTTTCAGCAGAGAGCCTATCCGCAGGAACTCCCGCTTTTACCGGTCAATGAGGAAGAAGAGGCTGGTCTCATCTGAGCAATCTGAAAGTAAGAAAACACCAGGCCTCTCCTGTAGTAGCAATGTAACATTGTATTTCTACTGTACCTCGAATTTGGGCTTATCTAACAAGTTCATTTGCATTTAAAATTACTTTTTATAGGCTTAAAGCACTAGGTTTTTAGTCTAATTCAAACCTAATTGCACTTGAATGCATTGTCAACATTGACAGGCTTCATTTGAGAGCAGCAGCATTGCAAGGAATGTAGTTCTGTCTCTTCTTTTATAATGGAGTCTTTGTAGATGCCGTATATTGTTGCTCTATATTGTTGTCCCATTGACAGTTGATGCAGTGGTTTCTGAAAGTGGAACAAAGGATTGGTAGTCCTATTCGTCAGTAGAAATCTGCATGAATACAACCTGAGAAACTAGTTTTGTTATAACAGCACAACAGCAGTCTGAGTAATACTGTACTTTCCACAGGTGCGTATGTTCAAAAGAAACAACCAAATATACCTGATATCCTGTTGACTGGTGTCTGAAATGATTTGCAGAGTTGTTCTGGTGGGATGTTAAATAAAAAACCTGCTTTATACTTACGGATCAATACTCAATCAGCAATCTTCAAGAGGCACTATTGCAGTAACTGAATGGTGGAATAACTGTGATAATTCATTTTACCAACTGTATTGAGTCATTGTTCTCTATAGGAATGCACCATATTCATAGAGCCACACCAAATGCAACAGTAAAGCTGTTTGAGCTTAGACTTTGCCCGGCATATTAGATAGGCCTCAAAGGGAGGGATCAAAGTGATTACTTAATATATAACTGCACAGTCGGCAGCAGTCTTATGAATTAAAGTGGTAAAATTTTGTCATAAAAAATGGAGGACTATTGAAAAATGTTACAAAATCCAGTCACCTGATAATTAATGACCTGAAATAAAAATGAAACAAAATTTTGTATTATATATAATATATATATATATATATAGTGGTTTTCCTATGTTATCACCAGTTATCAGCTATCTTGTATTGATAATTTGGACAGGCACTGATGACTTTGTCTTTTGCATTCCATCACGGATATGATCACATAGTGATTTCACTTTACAGCATGCCTGAAAAATCCAAATCCTGGATCACTGCTCAACGTGGCCACCACAAATAAAGATTTAACTACTTGCTGTGTTTCATGCAACTACCATTTCTCATTGTATTCATAATGAGTAAACTTTCAAGAGAACCAGAGGCTGTATTTACAAAACCTTTAAATTCAAAGAGAGTGCTGGTGGGGAAATGTTGGGACAGTTCTTGGAAAAATGTTTTCTTAGAATTCCCCCCCAAAAATCCAAACTTTTTAAAGGTAAAAAGCTATTGATGAAGCTTCTAAAAGGTATATGCCAGCATTCAGGGAAAACGGCTTGTTTTCTTTCTTACCAGGAGTAACAGTAGAAGAGAAGATCAATGTCTGTTACTTCTAAGAGGACCATCTTCTCCCAGCATCCTTCAGTGGCATTATGACGCTCTGATAAATTAACTTTGTAGCCTGACACACTCACATATTATTCTAATATTTTGAGTAAAACTGAAATTGTTTTTGTCTATTGTCTATAAAATGTCAACATGGGGAATTGTATCTACTTGAAGTCTGTGTAGAAATGAATGTGTTCTAATCGGGCTAGTAAGGGGTTAGAAGTCTAAGGAATAAGTATGAGAAGTTTAGGATAAGAATACAACTTAAAACTGCAGCAACAGAATATTTATGCTGTGGTAATTATGAGAGGGATTTAAAACAAATCCTGGATTGTGCAGCTATGCAAATACAGCCCGATAAGGAGCAGTATTTTTTATTTTTGTACTGTACTTGAGTATTTTGAGTATTTCCATTTGATGTACTTCATAATGACATTTCTTTTTTACTTTACTTTATTAACTGTTACAGTAACACGTTACTTTCCAGTTGATGCATTTGCCAGTTACAAGATGGTTGGTCAGCACACCTGCACAGTGGAGAGTGGCAGTCACTGCAGTACATAATACTATGCTTTATTAGAGATTAAATTATCTCAAACATACATCTTTAGATCTACTTTTTCATCCATGTATAGTTCAAGTGCACATCAGTGTGTAAAAGATAAGTGTGTGTTAGGACACAAACTTTCTTACAATATAGTGTGTGCCACCATGAGGATGAGTAGTGGCCGCTTCACAATGTGGAAGATTGTTCTCTAATAAAAGCCTGCATCAATAATTTCAGCAAATATCCAAAAACGATATGTTTATGTTCAAGAGACAATTCCCTTTAGAAGAAAACTTCTATGCTATACAACTATAACACGGGATATCATTATTCATTTCTCATTTCCTACGAGCAGCCAACAGTGGTTTCCTTTAACTATGACCACAGTTGTTCCCTAATCTTAACCAAGTGGTTATTTTAATCCAAACCATGCTCTTTTCCTAACCATGTCATGTATTTGTCTATGCCTAACCAAACTCAACAATTCTATTTGAAACACTGATTTGTAACAAGTTTGGAAGGCACAGACATCCTGGTCCTGTTGATAGTGGCATCAGATCAGAAAATGCTTACGTGTTGTGCAATGACAAACAATGTATTTTGGTGTTCTAGGATTTGTTGCCATGCAGGGTGGGAGAAACTGTTGATATAGTATCCATATTGCATATACTGTATACTTCTCGAATAACTTTATTATTTTTTATTTCTTATATTGTTTTGTGCTGCTTAATATTTTTTGTATATGTTATTTTAATGTTATATGGGCTGCTTGATTTCTACGGCGGCATATCCTCCATTTTAACTAGCTTTGTAACCTGTCCAGAAGATTTCCAAATGAATCTGAAGGTACTGTATTTATTGGTCACAACTGGGAATGTACAAGTCAAAGTCTACTCTCAGTGGAATATCCATAACACACTCCCACACACACACACACACACACACTGCAGTAACGTGCTGTACCAACAGGAAATTCTGTTACTGCCTGAGTGACAAAGTAGCACTGGCGCATTATCAGCTGATTGTACAATTTGAACGCTGTCAAACTTGAGGCATTACAGACGGGTGACCATTATAGTAGATCTGTTTGGTATCTGGCTGACAGGAAAACAACAGCATTTAAAGATACAGTATGTTTGTCAGTAGGATATAGGCAAGAAATCCTAGTTAAAGTCTTGAACCATGAACAAGTAATTGAAAATGAAGGGATACGTGCAATTGCCTTCTTCCTTACTGTTGTACTTCATTATAAAGGTTCATCCACTTGTTTCTGTCTCTCTCCAGATTCTAACAGGCCTGGTTTGGACCGCAGTTCATTCAACACAGCAGGAGTCTCCTCCTCTAATGCTCCCTTACCTCCAAAATCACCTTTGTTGCCCGGGGCTAGACAGTGAGTCTGCATGGCTTCACAGCCCAACCCTACCAATGACCACAAACACGCCCAGAAAACAAACATACGTGCTTGTTTGAACACTTTACACACACCACTTTTATACTTCATACTCCAACCAGTCTCTTCGAAGGTTAATTCATTGTCATTGAAACAGCAGTCTACTGATGTATTCAGCTCTACTCAGAAGACTGGGATCACAGGAAGCAGTATTTTAGAGGTTCAACAGGTTGGGAATTTAGGCTAGAGGTGGCCTTATATATTTCAAGTCAAGCTAATAGTTACAGGTGAAAGAGAAAGAGAACTGCCAAAACATTAATCATCCAAGTCCTTTGTTCATTCATTATTTCATAATATTTGTGACTCATCTCCAGCCCTTAAGTTTGATGAGACATCTTGTTGTTTTCGATCTTGGTTCTATGCACTTTATGTAAAGCTCTTATTTGGAAGTTGCTTTGGATAAAAGCGTCTGCTAAATGTAAATGTAATGTAATGTAATTAAACCAAAAAACTGAAGGCTAAACCAGAGATAGGGTCTTGTTGCTTTAGCTTGTTTAAGAAACGTGATTTTAGGACTCAGTAATGGAAAGCATCATCTTAAGACTAAGATATGGAACGGAAAGCTTCCTCTACTTAGAACTACATTTGTGGGGGCAAACAAAGGGCAAACCAGCTGCTGCAGCAGAACTGCTCAGTGGCCACCAGTAGAAGACTACACTACACATACCTAGCCAAAACAACAGACCATTAATTAATCCTACTGTATGATCATTTTAGAAGATGTAGCTTATGGTGCTGTTGAACAGCATTGCATTATACAGAGGCGTTTGTTATTTAGCGCACTCTCATTGATGTAAATAGGGTGGCCAAAATAACGGGTACACATTCAGTCAGTATAATGCTATGTTGAGAAAATGCCTTTCAGCAATTTGAAGAATTTCAGTTCTAAGGTGAAGGTGTAGATGGTTGCTATAACTCTGATTCTAAAGTGTGTTTTTTGCTGTCAAATGTAGCCCTCAGCTTTCACCACAGCTCCATCATTCCAAAACTGTGTTGCCAAGCAATGGTGAGGCCAGCAGCAGACATGCTCTGTACAACAGGGATGCTGTGGATGGGCGAAAAGGAGGAGTGGGAGGAGGGAGCAGTGTGGACATATCCGCTGCTTCCAACAGCCTGCATACAGATTTTAAAGCTGACATGATCACGTACCGGACCCACGGCATTCAAAGCAGAGAGATAAAAAAGCTGTCTGAGCAAACAGCTGCCATTTGCACTGTACAGGAGGTCAAAGGGAAAAACATGAGCTCGCAACAGCCCAGTTCTGACGGAGCAGACCAGGATAACGTCAAACTCAGGTCAGACAAAATTACATTGCAAACCGAGAGGTGTAAAGGATATATAAATGAAAAAGAGTTCTTTAAACTTAAACTTGGGGGATGGGTTAATAGTAAGCCACCCAGGAGATATAAAACATATGCAAATTAAAAAGAGTAATCGTTTTAGAGCTTTTGCTTGGAGACTGGAATGACTGAATAGTGACTCATTGTGTGGCTGGAGAGTGAATGTGAAGAGGCGCAGATAGATGTTTTTATATTTCCAGCAAATGATGCAGAATTATCCTGGTGCTAGGTTTCACTTTCTTGGGTTTGATGGCGAAGGCATCATTGTTTGTCTGCGTGCTGGAATGCACCAACAGAACTGCTGCATCATTTTTTAAATAGTAAAATGATTCGAAAGTGAATGTATTAATCCACCTGCCTCTTTCCATTCTCTTTTTTCTTTCTTTTCAGGTTGCTGAGTAATGGAGACAGCCCTCAGACAATCAGCCACAGCCTCAACATTGTCAAAAACATTGGTGAGTATCAAATATATATATATTATCTCTAATTTGTGAATATATGACTAAGGCTGAGCAATGGTAAGCCACAGATATTCAGGTAAACAATTTATTTACCCAACAATAGGCTTGGTACAGCTTCAGAGTTCCAGAGTTATATCTGTCAGTGCACATATCTGACTCGCTCTATAAGGTTCGAGTGCCTCTCTATGCTGATAGTTAGCTGTGTTGACAGACTACTCACCATAGTGTAATTCATTGTGTACACAGGATAATGGTTATTTACAGGGATTAGTCACATTTACTCAGGACATCAGCTTACCTGTAGGACTATGGTAAACAATTCAAAAGCTCAAGAGCAAAAGCCTTATTGTGTGTGGTTTAAATATATGTACCGTTTCTCTCTCGCTGCATTTCTTTGGCTCCGTGTGCACATTTCACTCTCTCTTATGTAATTTTCAGTCCAGCTCTACGCCCACTAAAGCAATCTGCAGTATAAAACTGAGGGAGATTATGCAACAGGCCCGTTGTTCAAAGTCACCTTTCCGTCTTGATATACACATACCAATGTTCCCTGAAAAGAACATCCGTTTGCTATCGTCAAACGTTTTAGTTGAATAATCTAAAGTAAACCTACCTACCAATCCTATTCACTAATCATTTATGGCAACAATATATCTGCAATATGAAACTGCAGATATAATTAATATTGACATTCCTCTATCTAAAATGCAATGTAAGGTACACATATTTACACTTATGAGGTTATATGACCTGACACCACCCACTCCACCACATATATCTATGTATACATATATAAATATGTATACATAGTAATTATGAGCTATATATAGATTTATATCTGTGTGTTTACATTAGCTTGATCACAAGAGCACTGAGTACAATAATGCAGGTTTTTAAATTAGGTTATTAACATTATTTGCTCTTGCAACGAACAATCTCATAAATATGAATGTAAACACAACTTCTCACCCAACTATGCAATATATATAATATATATAATATTATCAGCTATTATCAGCTTGCTACAAAATAATAAGCCCATGTCATAATAAGCTGAACTGTGTACAATTGTAAAACAAACCAAATGAGTCTCCACTGTGACTCTGTTTTGGATGAAGAAAAACTGTGGAAAAAAGTTTTTTTGTTGTTTTGCCACTAAAACAAACTAATTTTGTTGTAAACACATAATAAAACACAAATACCAACGCATTTTGATCAGCCACCATAACTTTTATAACACATAGATGACCAGCTGATTCCAGCACTTTGAGGTAGAAATACTAATCTAATCATCTAGTACATCTAGTAAATGTAGATAGTGGTGGATGATTTTCTTCCACCTCTGTCTAACCCTCACATTGTACCTTGCACCTACATTTAGAGATGCAAACATCTGGTGTAAGGCGCAAGGCAGGGCTGGAACAAAAAATGGCCCTGCCATCTTGTCCAAGACCGGCCCACCACATTCGATCACACAACAACGTGAATATGTATGCCAACCAACTGTAATGAGTATGAGTATGTCAGGTAAATTTTTTTATCTAAGTAAAACATTAATAAGATGCTGAAAATAATTTTAATCAATCATCATCAATCTTTTTATACATTTCAATGAGATTAGAGCTTGTATAAACAAGAGAGTCATTTCTCAGGTGCTTTGATTTTAAGCTGTTCAAAACTGTAAAAACTGTTACACTGTAACTGTACAACTGTGCTGATACACTGGATATATATGTTTTATTTTTTATGTGTGACAAATGAAATTAAAAACAGAATTGTGAAGCCTACCAGAAATTGACTTAATCTTTAACTACTGTAGTTGTTGTAATTACATATTTTAATAATTAAGTCTTTACATTGACAAAATTACATCATTCATATGAAAACCCTCATTTTTAATTTAACTGAGGATCCTATATCATAAATACATGTCTGGCAATTGTATGATGATTTTTATTGTGGATAGACCTCCTGGTGGGGATTTAAATATGTGATTAGACCAGCCCAGTGTCAATTAAGAAAAAAAAAAAAGAGCTGAAGAAAAAAGACAGTTGTGGTGGCCCAAATGGCATGTCAGCCCACCAGGAGAGCCAGATGGCCAGTCCAGCCCTGGTGCAAGATGATGAGAAGCAGCAGATGCAATTTACACAACATCAACTACATATTCCAACTTTTAGTGTAGGCAGGAGATTAACAGAGCCGCAGCGCTTCCTTGTTGAAATGCACAAGGTCAATACTTGACACTAATGAATTAGACGCTAGCCCAGAAGTGTGTCACACCTCTCTTAAACACATTCTAGTAAGGTCTCAAAAATGTCACTGAGGTACAGTGTCAATCCAGCCTTTTGCAAAAAGCTTAAATAAATTCTACAATGCCTGACTCATTTTCTCGTTTGACACAGCCTTCCTTTACCAGGAATACCGGGACACTTCCAAGCAGCAGGAGATTGAGCAACGGCGGCAGCGTGAGAACATTTCTCCTGGGGTCACAGCAAGGACTGTGGTGGCAGGGTCTGATGTCATTTCCCCCCCAGTGTTACAGCTGCAGCTGAGGAACAGTCCTCGCTCACTGAACTTGTGGCAGAACCTTGAAGCTGTGCAGGCCAGTGGACTGCTTACCCAGTTATCACAGAGAGAAATCATAATGCAAGAGGTGAGCAATTTTGTGAGGGTGAAGTGTTATTTTATGGAGGATAATACATACATAAATAAATACATAAATACATGTATTAATTTAATTAATAAATGAAATGGAAAAGCAAATAAAGAGAAGAATGTATATGCAAAGGGGAAATAATGCAGAAATGAATACATTTCTAAATCATTCCTCTATTACACATTGATTATTGCCTGCACAAAACCTATGTCTACCATGTCATATGGTCTTCTTGAGCAAATGGAGCTGGCTAAGTTGTCATCAGGTGACCTATCTGTGGAACTTCAGTGACATGACAACTGGTGGTCATATATGAGAGGCGATGGTAACTTATCTCTCTGTTCAAAGATGGTCCTCCTCAATCTTTCTCTGACCATCCATTAACACCTGGTCGATGACCTTTGACCCCTTCCAGCTGATCCTGTGAGTGGTTTTGGTCTAGTGTTAAACTAGTGTTGATGTTGTCTGTTTCTGGTGTTCAGTCTAAAACAAACAAAAACATATTTGAACTGAGAAAGGGGTTAAGATCTCCAAGCACCCATTATCACATGAGCGAAGTTCCACATTTGAGTCCTCTGATGACACCTGAGCTACTGTCATTCGCTGACGAAGGCTGAATGCTGGATGGATCTTTGGAAGTTAGATTATTTTATTGAACATACTGTTCCCACAGGTCAAGTATGAACTTCAATGCTCAAATGGACTACCATTTTAACTTTCCTCATCCACTGTTAAATACATCCATCATTTAAATCTTGTAATTTGGTACTTTTTCAGGGAAATTTAGTGAAAACAATCTTCATCAGAATTTCATCATATCAACTGCTCACTGGGTGTAGGAATCCCCAGTAAGTATTAATGTGGCTTCATGATTTGTTTTTCTCTCTAGGCCATGTTTGAGCTTGTTACCTCAGAAGCATCCTACTACAAGAGTCTGGAAATTTTAGAGACTCACTTTCTACGTAACCCTGTTTTGATCAACACTCTCAGCCAATCCGACATACATTTTCTGTTCTCCAACATCGAGGAAGTCATGAAAGCCAGTGAAAGGTAGGACAACGTTTTTGTTAACACAAATCACTATGATTGGAAGTCTGATCATACACGTCAACAGCCCAGTTCTAGCTGTGAAAACCAGCTTTTGCTTCATGTCCCTGGATAATTATCTCTTAATATTTTCAGGTTCCTAATGGATCTTGAGCACCGAACTGAGAAGTCCATTTTGATTTCTGATGTGTGTGATATTGTCAACCACCATGCTGTGGAACACTTCAATGTCTTCATCAAATACGTAATTAACCAGGTGTACCAGGAGAAGAACTACAGACGCATTTTGTGAGTAAATACATGTTACAATGTGGACTATGCCTGGTGGTGACTTATATTGGACAGTATTTTTGTCTTTTGAAAGCAGTAAATAAAACAAGGCCCTCTCCACGATATTGTGGCCTGCTTGACTAGTGATTATGAATACATGCTTGGGGAGAGGAAGTATAAGAAAGAATAATAGGCGTCATACATTTCTGTGTTTTTGTCTGTGAATGTTTTGTTGTCTCTTTTCAGTAAAGAACAGGTTTGTTTTTGAACCTGACAAATGTGACGTGTAGGGTGTGGTTGACAATGAATATAATGCGCATGTCTCTCCTCATCAACAGCATACTTGAGTGATGGTGTGACACACGTACTGCAAAGCTCAGATGGCAGACACTAAATTGGACCTCTGCCAGCTGGTGGAATAACCTCTATTCAGAATGTCTAAATACTTGTCACATACACCTTCATTCTCTAGTAGAGGTAGAGGGGCAGCATTTTTTGTGCTGTAAAGTACATTTTCCACAAAATCTTTTCCCCAAAAAACCTTAAATGCGTACCTAGATCCACCATACATGTTCAGGCCAATTAGCTAAAACTGCATAACAAAATGTATTATGAAATAGCAATTCTAATGGGTGTCTTGATTTTTGGGCAAGGGCTTCACTGTTGGATCATAGTTTGTACCTTTTTAAAGAATAAAGCTGGTGGTGTATTATATTTGTTTAACTGTCAAAAAAGTGAATGCAATGAAAAGACAAGTATTGCATGTGTAGCCACAGTCTGTGCTATAGACATCTATTGTTGGTATAATAATAATTAATAATAGTAATAAACTTAAAATTAGGAATTTGTTGCTGGTGTTGGTGGTGGGCGCACCTTTGATGGGTGATTTACATTCAGAATAAGGGTTAAGGGAATACCATCATGCAACATTTCAAGTGAAACATAAACATTTGACAAATCTTTCATTATAAAACTTCCATAACGTTTATTCCAAGAAAAAGAAAAAGGGTATTTGTGTGAAGTGCAAGTTTCAGTCAGAACTGAATATAAAACTAACTGAGCTGGTAAACTATTTAGTTCAAACGACAGCAGATCTGTGGTTGTACTTTTGCAGAGGTCAGAAACAGGTGCAATTAAAAGTGAAATGGCAGCAAAACAGAATATAAATATATATATTTGACCTACTCATGCTTTATAGTTACAGCTATACCTTTGGGCGGATGTGTAACCCTCAACAACTTGTCGGCTCACTCCTCTCTTTTTCTCTCTGATGAAACTAAGGTATACATAGTGAAATACATAGTCTGTTCTGTCATTCATTGTTTTGCTAAATCAATTTGGTGTATGTGATGCATAACCTGGTCACAATTTTAAGATACTCAGCACAGACTGTCCATTTGGCATCTTGTTGTGTTGAACTTGGTGAAGCTGCTCTGTTGTCTTGTTGGTTTGGGTTGTTAAAAGCTCATCTGGCTCAAACATACAGTTTAAACCCTTCTGCCTAAGATCTGTTTCATAGTACTTGGCATTAGATTCCCAAGACTACCCTCCACACACTGTAGGGTCCTGCCCCACAGTACGGGAAGAAGGCAGCCTTGTACACCTCTAGCACATCTTATCCTGGCTCAGCCCCATTCGGTGTAGTTTGATGGGTGTCGAGTAAACTCTGTTCAAAACTTGAAAAAGGATACCTCTTCCCGTTGCTTCTTTTATATTCCTCCCATTATGTAATACAATATGTGAACTTGTCTCCTTATCTATTTCACATTTCAAGTCATTTTGCCATACAGTTCTAAAACTGTCATGAATAACACCGTTCACTTTCCATGACATCTATAACATACTGGAGCTGTATGCTTAATGTTAGGGCTGGAAAATTTGCTCCTTAATCACATTTGTTTGTCTGTGTATCTCAACGCCATACACTTTGGTTAGACAGCTTTTGATTTATATTGCCAAACATCCTTATAATTCAAATTATACTGAGCACACATTGGGAGAGCACTCATCAAATAAAATATATAGTATAGTAGTAAGATACAGAAGGAGCCACATACTATCGGTGTAACAGCTTAGTAGGAATAGTTTATTTTTTGGATTAACGGCAAAAAAACATTTTGTGCATGTAAACATATTCAATGACACACAAGCACACATATCTCAGTCATATAGCATAAATTAACAATAAATGGTTACAATGTTTAAAATAAGTGCATATTAATAGTGAATTAAAAACAATAAAATATTCTGGGATGGCTGTAGCCCAGGAGGAGCGGGTTGTCCATTAATCTCAGGGTTGGCAGTTCGATCCTCGGCTCCTCCTGTCCACATGTCAAAGTGTCCTTGGGCAAAACACTGAACCTTAAGTTGCTCCAGGTGGAGGCCAGCACCTTGCATGATTCTGTTGCAATCGGTGTGTGAATGTGTGTTTGGGGATGAATGAGATCAAACTGTAAAGCGCTTTGGGAACCATTAAGGTTGAAAAAGCCCATTTACCATTCCATAAAAGAAGGCTGTCTGTGTGTGTGTGTGTGTGTGTGTGTGTGTGTGTAATGGAGATGTATGATCAACTAAGCATTGTGTTGTCTTAACATGATTGTCTGTTCAGAGAAGGAAACCAGGCATTTCGGGAGGCCATGGCTGCACTGGAGAACCATCCACGTGTCAGGGGCCTGTCCTTTACCTCATTCCTAATCCTTCCTTTCCAGAGGATCACAAGGCTCAAGCTGCTCGTACAAGTGAGTGTGCCAACATGAGTTAAAAAGATAAACAAATGTACTTCACAGTGAAATGGCAAGATTCCGAGATGATTTTAGATATATTTTAAATACCGTTGGCAGTTGTAGTAATAAAGACGGGTTTGGTGGCACTGTAGAGATTTATTTGAAATGTGTTTTTACTTTGTTTTTGTACACAGAATATCCTGAAAAAAGCAGAGGAAAACTCAGAGAGGGAAGCAAATGCTATAAAAGCCCATCAGCACCTGGAGCAGGTGAGCATCAGAGCTGGGTTGAGTTCAGAAATACACTGCGGCAGTTGTAAGGATGGTGTCAACACAACGATATGACTATTATTAATGTTGGCACATTTTTTTTGCACGGCGTGAGGAAGATTAGATTTGTGCAAGCTATTATCAGAAATAAAAGCACAGCCAAATTAATAAACAGAACATTCTGTCTATATATATCTAATCTAGGCCTTGTAAGGCTAAATCATTTCTCATATTACTGATTTTTAAGGAGTTTTTAGGTTTGATATGTAATTGAAATGTATGTTCTGATGGCGTAATAGTAATACCAGTAATAAGGAGCAAAGGAGATGCTGATTATAACCCATGCCAGTCTCTTCAAGTTGTTAAATAGCTTTGAAAACAACATCTTTGCTTTATTGTTTTGGTTTTCTTCGGTTGAGATATCCCAGTGAGGGATCATTATTAGAGCATGGCCAGCTGAAACTGTGTGAGGCCCGAAGACACTGCCAATACCTCCAAAACCAGCTGCTTGTGAACTTCTCACTTTAAATGCAGTGTAGTGCAGATTCCATGGTTGTGGCTGTTTAGAAATCAGAAATTCACTGGCAAGTGGATGAACAATTGATATTAAAGCTGGTTAAATGGCAGCGTGCATACCCCTGCTGGCCCAGACTAACACTCATAAAGACAACAAAGCCACATTAGAATTGTTATGGAGACAGATCCCTCTGGTGGAACACAATGTGGACCACAATTTTGGTAGATTCTCAGACAACTCTTAACTAGTTACATCAAGCCCAAGCTCCCTTACTTGAATTGAAACAGCCTCCAGTGTTCCCTAGGAACAGAGTTCAAAGAATTAAGCCCCCCCCCCCCCCCATTTTATTGAAATAAACAACACACTTTATACTAGTTTTCTTATTGAAAGAAAACGCATGTAAGCTATAAAGAAGAGAAAACAATATCGTGATTTTTTAAGGATATCGACTGATGGTGTATATGATGTCTTCTTCAGATTGTGAAAGAGTGTAACGAGGGGGTGAGAAAAATGAGTCGCACTGAGGAGCTTATCAGCATTGAGAAAACACTGGAGTTTAAATCCAAGGTAAACTATCTTGTCTTGCATTTCCAACTGTAATGAAATCTGTTATTATGATGGCACATTGCAGATTTGGAGAGGGTCAGCACATCTGTTAGTAAATATCAAGCAGTGCAATGCAAAAATGATGCTATGAATTAAGGGGATTTGTTGACTACAGCTGTGTTCCAATTTAGAAACCACTTTCTATAAGTCTGGATTTCAAACCATAAATAATAAAAAATTAAAACATTAAAAAAAATAACCTGTCCCATTCCAAAGATTTAAGAAATGTAACTGAGGAATTTGGCTTTCTTTTGCCCAGTTTTGGAGACATCTGTCATCTGTAGCCCACAACCTATCACAAGCCATGCTTAGATAAAAGTGGGAGAGGTTGGAGAAGATGGGAGAAGCAGTATCACTCAATCACATCGTATTTCCCTAGTAATTGCATTCCGATGATCATTAGTCAATGGTAAATACATTACATGAGAAGACCAATTAAGATGCCACTGCAGGGTGTAAAGGATACAAACTTATAATTAAAGCTGCAAGCAGCATTGAGGGGCCCACGCACATGTGCGCACATCAGGTTGTGTAGCATCCGCTGCTTCAGGACCGGAAACCAGGCAATGAGAGGTTTACCAAGAGAAATGTGAAGATTTCGGCCATAAGGGGCCAGTGACGTGTTCGGCACACACAGATCATTCATCTCGGCACCCATAAAAATTGAAGTAATCAGGGGTTTCCCTAACACTATAACACTTTTTTCAGAGTGTGTTAGTTGAATGAGAAGAAAATATACTGAGCGGTCATAAAAAAGATTCTGGGTTTTCCCTAACAATATAACGTTATAAATTATGCTGACAGTTATTACAATGTGTTACAACATATTTTGTTGTAATCAATGTTGGCAAAGGTTTTCTGTCATGTCAAATGTTCAACAAAAACATGGTAAAGGTCATTAGGTTAAACAGCCCAAATTTGAAGAGGATCTGATGAATTTTCTTGGAGGAGTTCATTAAAATAAGAATCTTGGAAAGGGCAAAAACTTTGAATTCAGAATAACTGATCCTGTGCGTTTTAGAGTATGGCTCCAAGAGGCTTTTTTTAAGTCTCAACGTGATGCCAGGTATAGCAGAATTTTGGCCTCCCAGTTAAATATCTTGACAGAAAACAGGTGGTGGACAAAACTGTGTGTAGACATTGTGCAACGAGAAAACCGTCTGATAATTTGAAAAGACATCACCCTGGTGTGTCACTGATGGGAGCTACGTTAAGTTCTTTAATAAGTAATACATGCAGAGTTATTTGTCTCTCTCTTTTTTTTTTTTTAATAATCCAAAAAAGAGCTGATGTTCTGTAATCACAGAGCCGATTGATCAGTCTCTTCTATATTCACAGATGCTCAGTCAACAGTGTACAGGTAAACTTAGTTCTTCTTCACCTGGGCGTCTGTCGGTCTGATCGCCGGTGTGATTGGCTGCTGCAGTGTGACATTGGGCTGTGTTTCTCCAAAAGTTGCATCTGTTTCAACTTTTCGCTGCTCCTCCGCAGCCTGAACGCAGTACCCCGGTTCAAATTAATTCCGCATAACGTTATACAGCTAAAATGTTTTTAACCTCAGTAGTAGATGTGTCAAAAGATCTATTCACATCTTTTCAGCAACTAGTAGCGCCCGGAATCTCAGTCAGAGATTGTCAGATCAGATAATCAGATTCCAGGCCAGACCACCCCCCTGGATCCCTGGAGGTAGACACTGGCTGTGGGCACACCACGGAAACAAACAAACCCAGGCGAGTGCAGTGTAGGATAAAACTGAGACTGAAACTTTATCAGTCTTAAAAGGCTGTGCACATTGCTCAGGAGCATGTCTCAAAGCTTATTGTCCGTTCAGAATCCTCCATGCACTTGCATGTCTACATAAGTAAACCAAAATCTACATTGCAGTATCATCTATTCACATGTGAAATATAAATCAGTGGATTACTGCTGTTATTACTGTTGTTGATGAACACATATTGTCAGGTGTTTGTCAGTGCAATAGTCTTTAGGATGATCCAGGTTTCAATCAATTAATTGTCTTTTGAAAACTGCATATGTAGTTGATGCGTCATTAAACTGTGTTGCTATTAACCAACCAGGTTATCAGACAGTGTCAGACAGTTGTCAGACAGTATGTTATTACTGTGTTACTAATAGCAACCATTTCTCACTGGAATTCCATGCATTATTATGGTTGAAGTGGTCAGCTTCATTCCACCAACCAACATTTAAGTATTACTTCCAATATCCAGAGAAAAGCTCAGTTTGCTGCAACTGGCTGTTGTATGTAAATGTGGAACGATGGGGAAGACCTCATAACAAGTCTAATCCCTTCTAAACCTGGCTGTACAATACAGTAGCCTGATATTTTTCCTGATAATAGTGCTAATAGAGCTGACAATTGTGGCATTATTAAGATTACTTTTGATTCAATGTGATTGAGGCTCATGGTTTTTAGTTTTAACAGACTTTCAGAATTAACAGAACAATGATTTTATTAAAACAAACAAACACGCAATTCCTCTGAAATTCATTAATAATTGCTTTATTTTCATTCATTTAAAAGTAAACTTTGAATTGTTTTATCTGATCACAATTGATTTAACTTTAATATTGAAGGCAGGTGTTCTACACCTACTTGTGGTCAAAGAGGTCAAAGAAAACACAGTTGCAAATACAAATATCAGTTCAAGTTAAACAAGTCACTACAGGTATTCTTTAATGTCTAAAGTGACCAAATTACAAACTAAAGCATCAGAATGGCACTGTGAAGCATATAATACAGTTTCATTAATTTGTTGTTGAAACATTAGAGTAAACCTTACTTACCCCTTTCTTTTTGACCTCTGTTAACCCCTGTAGTCTGTGCCCATCATTTCCCACTCGCGTTGGTTGCTAAAGAAGGGTGAAGTGCAGCTGATGGCTGGTCCCAAGAGCACTAGGACCATGCGAAGTCGTAAACTCTACCAACCAGTCTACTTGTTCCTTTTTAACAATCTGCTGTTGGTCACCAAGCGCAGCTCTAGGTAAGGTATTCTCTTGTGTTTGAACAAATAGCTGGTTTTGTCAGTGTCTTTACACTCAGTTGCCAGTTACAGTACAGCTAGCTAAAATACAGTCTAATGCAACAGTCCTGCAATAAATCCTACTTTTATGAGGGTTATAATGTTCAGTTTTTGTTTAAATTGGCTTTTATTTAGCCAATATAAAAAGGGGGTGGACAAAATAATAAAATACCCATCAGTATAACAAAATAAAACTGAACATCACCATAAAATACATCTTCTAAAATGACTGTATAGCTTGACAACAAGTTATTGCAGGACTGATGTACAAGACTGCATTAGTTTTATTTAAGTGTACCTAATAAACTGCTGTTTGTGTTTACATTCAAATATCTGGTGATTGTTGCACTGAGAGCAGGGAATGTTAATTTAGTCAACTTGTTATCAGCGGGGATAAGTTCCAGGTTCTCGACTCATGTACGCGAGCCATGTTGAGGACTGAAGATCTTGAAGACCAGGGCCAGCTACTGGCCAATGTCTTCAATCTTAAACTGCTGGAGAACCAAGAGGAGCGTTCAGTCAACTACATGCTCAAGACCTCCAGTATGTGAGTATCTGAAGCAAAATCAGCATAGGATTCCACTGAGTGGTTGCAAATGAGCTGTGGATACAGCTAGTAAGAGAAAATGATAAGACCACATGAAAATATGGACTTTGGTCCACTTTTAAGCTTACTCTAGACTAATGTAGAAGAAAAGGCTTAAAGGATACCAAAATATGTTACGATAATGAATAATTAATTATACTCAGAGACACCAAAATTATATTAACATTACACATGGTACAAATGATGAAGATGAAGTAACACAAACCAGGTTCATCATAAATGAAAGGTTTATTGAACTACTAATTACGCACTATTTCTTTATGCCTCTTTTTTGTCCTGTCCCTACTCATTTGTCATTAATCAAAACATGCGGCCGATTTGCAGTCTAATAATACGAATAATGTTCATCAGTTATTTCCACATGAATATAACAGATTTATGTTTCTACTTCCACATTTGACAGTACTTACACATAGTTGTTTGAGCTTTTGGCCCAATGTACAATAGCTTTTGTCACAGGTAGAACAGACTGGAATTGTTCTGGGGTCAATGACAGGTGTGTAGTTGTGGAGGGGAAAAGAAACATGAATTAACATTTATTTAATAGAAATCTTAATGACAGCAGACACACAGAGCACAACACAAACATATCAAAATATCTAATGCACTGCATTCGTAACTTAATAAAAAACTAAGATAAATAGATACATACATACCAATTATTAGAGAATTCATTAAGACAATATGTGATTATTTTTTGACAGCAACTCAGGTTATAAAAATGAATTTACCTTTAACTGATTACTAACCAATGGCGCATCCTGTGGACAGGAGTGATAAGCTGCGATGGATGTGTGCTCTCACTCCTAACCGACGCACACGCTTTATGTCTACTAGTGCCCATCAAGCAGGTGAGACAGAATATTACACCAACACTGAGTGCAATCCTCAACATGGCGATGTGGAGATATGAAAGTAATCCATCTGTGATATTTATCAGACTCTCCACAGGTGCAGTGTATTCAGTCTTACTCATCTCAGGAGCCGGATGAACTCTCCATTGAGATGGCTGATGTTTTGAACCTCCTAGAGAGAACAGACGACGGTGTGTGGAGGCACAGATCTGCATTTATATCCCCTTTGAAGCTATTGCTTGTAAAAAAAATAATAATAAAAAAAATAAAAAAGAAGAAGAATTAAAAATTTAAATAAAAATCTCAAAATGTTTTGTCTTTGAATTGTTTTCCGTGATTTTCTGTTTCCATCTTCATGTCACCTCTGATCTTTCTGTGTCTTCTGTATTCCAGGCTGGATGATGGGTGAAAGGCTACATGACGGCGAAAGGGGCTGGTTCCCTAATCGAGTAGTAGAAGAGATCCAGAGCAAGGAGGTCCGAGCTCAGAACATGAGGGAGGCCTTCAGGATCCAGCAGGCCCAGGAAGGTGGAGGATACCCACAATCTGGAACCAAGATTGGTTTAAGGGCAGGGAGACGCACCCCAAAGGTCTCTAACTTCTCCAATCATTAGATTGATCAAATGGGGGAGAGCAGTGAAGTTAAGCAGTGAATTCGTAACAGTGATAAACGTCACCATTCAGGGCCACATGAACAAAGAGAAAAATCATCAGGATACATGTGACTTAATTCCCATACTAATGCATCTTGTCCCTTTCATTTTCACTTAGCAGTGGATGGATAGAAATCCACAGATGTGGTCCCAGTGACCTGGGACGAATAATCTAAGTGCTTGAGTCAATAACCTTGTACAAGCAATGCTGCATGTCTCATTTAAACATTTGCTAAAAGTGTTTTGTAGGCCCATACAGTGGTATGTAATGCATGTAGCAAAGCTCTTTGTTTGGTTAGGAGCTATATGTGGGGATGGCAAGAACCCTAAACGTTCTTGTAAAGGTACTGAAAACATCCCTCAGCTGCATGGGCAAGTTTTAAAACTTTTAATGTTGATCATTTCATAGTAAAATACCTTTCAACACAATTATACCCCCAAACAGTCCACCCAAAATGCATCTTATCAGTAGGAAACACTGACTACAGACAAACTTGATTTGTGGTTGTAAAAGGTTGCTACATTATAAAGAACAGTGGCAGTGGTCAGCTTGGCTTCACAGCAGCTACAAAATTGTCAAGATATCCAAAGAAATCAGTGCTACTAATGACGGGACCCAGCGCAAGCTTTTCTATGGAGCCTTTTCACCTCAAGATCTGCATGCAATCATGCAAACACACGCAAACACACACATTGCTAAAAGATACAAACACCACCACAAGAACATATCTTTTTCTCCTTGGCATTCGGTATATAACTATCAGACACATAAAAAAAAAAACCCTGTTCCAAAAAACATTTATAACCAACTTATCACCATTTTTTGAATGATGAGCCTTTTGCTGTGCAGATTTCTTAAAAATGTCTTTTAAATGACACTCCCTAGATCTGGTGTTTATCCAGTTCCAGTCCACCCAGACCCTACCCTGCCATGGTGCAAGTAGTTTTTAATTTAAAACTTTAGAAAAGATCTCTGCTCTTGGGATGGGAACAGGTAACTTCATGAACTATAGCAGGGCAGGGCGAACGTCACAGAATGTACATATGACTCAATGGTGATTCTCAATAAACATCTTTGCAAGTTCAGACAGAAACATGGAGCTCTGGTAGTGATGACCTGATGCATGCTTCAGCCACATCACACAGTGTCCCAAACAGCCCTCCAGATTTTCTAATGTTAAGAAGAACTTTTTTTCTACCTGTCAGAAACACAAGCTGACTGCACCTTTTGTTCTCTGTTAAAGAACAAACTACACACAAATAGCCATCTTCTAAGCCTAGTGTTTAATACTCAAGAGATTTTGTGTGGAATATCATTTGAAATTTGTCAATTTAACAGAATAACACATACATACACACACACAAACAAACACGTGGGAAAAATCCTGTAACAAGAGTTTAATGCCAATAACTGCAATATGTTGTAACTGTACTGAGTGTATTGATATTACAATACAACTAGGGATCAGCATGATTGTAAAGCCGGTGTGTCTTTAAATACAGTGTACAGTAATGCAAACATTTACTGTTTAAACAAATAATTACTAAAATAATTATTTCATTTTGTAAGATGTAAATTATTGTTCATAAAAAAGCATTAATCAAAGATGTGCCTGACTTGCTGATTTCATTATTTTAATTGTTTATTTTCTCTCCCATGTGAAATACATAAATTCATATGCATAGCTGTTCTTTTCCCTTTTTAATCCACTGTTGGAGATAGAGCAGACACAAATGCAACCTCTGTCACACATGCAGGCAAGTAGCTTCACAGGGAGGTTTATGGTAATCACCAACCAATAAAGTACATCTATCTATCTATCTATCTATCTATCTATCTATCTATCTATCTATCCATCTATCCATCTACACCCACTGGAATATTTATATTCACAGTCTGTAGGACTATACTAAAACATGGGATTAAGGACTGTACTGAAGTTCTGCTTTCTGTTGACTCGCATACACCCATTACTCGTTTAATTGTAAACTTAATTCAATTCAATGTTGTTTATATAGCACCATATCATAACAAGGTTATTCCAGGGCACTTTTTTATGCAGTGCACGTCGAGACCAACTCTTTACTATATTTACGGCCAGACCCAACAATTTCCTCCATGAGCAGCACCAGGCAACAGTGGCAAAGAATAACTCCTTTTAACTGGTAGAAACCTTGAGCAGAACCAGAACCAGGCTCTAGGTGGGCGCTCATCTGCCTCGACCGAGAGAGAGAGAGCGCAAGAGAGGGAGAGAGAGCAGGAGGGAAGAGAACACACAGCAGCACTGTACAGTACAGTTCCTTTTAGTAGTAGTAGTAATGATTGATGTTAATATTAACAAAAATAATACTAATACCAGTATAATAATAGTAATACTAATAAGACCAACTAGAAAATTCCGCAGAAATTTGAAGGTATGCCCAGCAGAGTAACCCTCTGGTTCTTTTTTTTCTCCCTCTTTCTTGTGAAGGATTTGGACTTTCAGTGTTGTTGTGACCTAAATATCCTCCATACATTTGAATTATGACCACAAATATCCTGTACATGCTTAGTGTAGTATTTTTTTGTGATCACTTAATTTTCTATTGGAACTTTTAATTGTATTCATTCAATTCAATTCAATTCAAGGGCAGGAGAGAGAGAGCAGGAGGAAGGAGAACATACAGTAGTACAGTATAACAATAATAGCAACATTGGCAGTTGGGCAGGAACACGGGGGCAGCAGGAGCAACCACAGATCCAGACTCTACAGCGCCGGAGGCAGAAATACCTGCAGAAATCTTTAGAAGAGAGAGAGAGAGGGGGACGAGAGAAGCACACAGCTAGGGGAAGAAGGTGAATTAGTGACGAGCATTAATGGGATATGAGTGTCTACAAATGGAGAGGAGAGAGAGGAACTCAGTGCA
>JAVQJD010024368.1:0-21776 GCA_036023655.1 Nannoperca australis | reverse complement strand
GTTAAGAAATCATACATTGTGATTTCTGGATTTTTCTTTTTAGATTATTTCTCTCACAGTGGACATGCACCTACGATGAAAATGTCAGACCCCTCCATGATTTCTAAGTGGGAGAACTTGCAAAATAGCAGGGTGTTCAAATACTTAATTTCTTAACTGTAATGGGTGTGGGTGATTGTCCTTCATATTATATATTTTAGGTCCAGTTTCTTGGACTTTCTAGTCAGTTTCCAGTTTCTAGATTTTACAGCACGTAACATGCATGAGGTTTTTTGTTTTTCTTTACGTAGCTCCTGCGGATGTTCTTCCGGCAGCAGGATGAATTGCGGCGGCTGAAGGAGGAGCTGACCACCAAGGACGTGCGAAT
This sequence comes from Nannoperca australis, assembly GCA_036023655.1. NCBI lineage: Eukaryota > Metazoa > Chordata > Actinopteri > Centrarchiformes > Percichthyidae > Nannoperca > Nannoperca australis. The sequence goes on along the minus strand of JAVQJD010024368.1, from coordinate 21,409 downwards.
ACGCCAGCTGGAGCTGGAGCTCAACAACCTGAAGAACGTTAGCCCCAACAACGTCTGACCTCTCAGCCTCCTGGACTGGCAAAGTCGCTTCCTTTGCCCCCAATTCTTACCTCCAACCAGCTTCTGAGCCCTCCCACCCCGCTTTTTTGATATATCACACTATATCATAACTTAATTCCTGCTTCCCTGCATAGTGCACACAAAAATATGATAACTGTTGGAAAATGTCTTAACTGGTGCAGTTACTGGAATATTGTAATAATGACAAATGTGATAAGTAACGGAGGCAAGACAGTGTTCATGGATTGCTGCCTTAACATGAAATCGATTATGGCAGGTTTAAGATCCAGTAAATTTAAGTATTATTTATGTTTTTACAACTACACACTCTCAAGTGAAATGATCAGTTATTGCATTTTTTCTGCCTGACCTCCTGTGTGTCTCACTATGCCTACCCTATCATTCATGTGGCAATACCTTGATCACCACGCAAAGGAGCGCCTACACTCATCCTCCTATAATGACCAAACCATCATCTAGTTCTCATGTTTTGCTGAGGCATAACATGAGGACAAAGAGACTGTCACTGGGTCCTATTTTTCTTCCCCAAGGCCTTAGACCCTGCTGCAGACACAGATTGCAGCGAGCTGCAACATCCTCTCAAAATGGCTGACGTGAAGTGGTTTTGCAACTGACAGACGAGACGAGCTTTTGCAGACGTGGATCAGGTTTTTCACAGAGCTGCTTTTCCCCTACCTTCTTTTCTCAGCTGCAAATGTTGATGGCTATAAATCTACTTCACAATACTGGCATATAGCTACCCAAAATGCAGTGTTTCTTTCCAAGGAGAAGATAGCTCACTCACTTAAAGTATTTTTATTCTTTATTTAAATAGTGGGAAAGCAGCAGGGGAGACATGGATCCAGAGGTTGTGGACTTGCGTAACTATCTGAATATAGTCACAAGGGGAGCTTTGCTGGCTGTTACTGGTCTTTAGGGCTAATTTTGAGGATGGGGGGGATGTATATTTGCTTCTATTTATTTGTCACATTTTACCTTTTACCATTTTAACTAATAACATGTATATGTGTTAATCCCATTGTTTTTGAATTATGTGGCTGCTCAAGTAATGATTGTGATGCTTGATAGATTTTGCTGAATGTTTCTGGCTGAAATGATTCAAAATCTGTGTGAAACTGTACCTTAAAAAGCTTTTGTTCTTTAACTCCAATAACATAACCTTCAGATAAGGTATAAACTAGTCTTAGTCAGCTTTGTCTTATTACCGATTCTGCTCTTGATGGACTAAGAAAAGAAAAACAGTGAATCGGCTGCATGCATAGCAAGAATGTACCCAGAGTGAGTAAAAAGTAAGTTAGGTACTGAAGGTCACATGTCTTCCCTGATCATATCATAGTGGAGACAAAGGGTCCAAAGCTTAATAGCTTCAGTTAAGCAATCATGAAAAAAGAAACATAGGAACCCTTTAAATGTAGACTTGATCCACTGACACGTTAACAGTAAATGCGTATGTTTCTTGCAGGGAAAATAAAAGGCTACCGTGAAAGTAGACAGTGGGAAAAGGACCAGAGATGGATCAGCTACAGTGGAGAGACAGGTGAAGTTGTGGCTGGAGTTGTGCTACATTAAGGGGCCCACTTAACTGTTCATTTTTGAAGGTGAAGGGAGGATAAACAGGACAGAAAGGCGTTTAAAATGAATAAAACTCTTTGTACAATTGTTGAAAGGCATTTTGGCGTAGACAATTTACCATGGCAGTTCCTCCTTAACTCTTTGGGAAAGGGGTAAAACCCAAAACATTTGCTTAGTTTGGCCTTTGGTAGAACTGCAAGTCTTGTTCTTGTATAACAATAACAGTTAACAGTATCACATCACAGACTGCTGCAAAAAGCATCCTGGAACCATTTGACTTGACAATGTTGTGCAAGGACCACAAACTGCAAAACATATATAAAAAGGGATTTATTGAAGTGAATGGGAGGGAAAAAAGAAACAAGTTGGCTGATGACAGTGAATTTAACATAGAGTGAGAAAATCACTGAGGTAGGCCAATTTGACCATTATGTATAATAGTGAAAAACAAAGTCCAAATAACTGACCGTTTTCCAGAGTTTACACTTTGAATTATCCAATGCACATAAGTTGCAGTTGTAACCTCCATTTATATCAAGAACTTCTCTACACTACCACCACAAATTCAAACATTGCCACCTGTGTGTCATAGAAAGGAACATGGAAAAAGTGATCATGAGTTCTGATGTTGAATATTTCTCTTTATGGAAAGAGTATGCATACAAAGTTATGTTCAAATTCAAGAAATTTTCACACTGCGTACTTTATTTAGATAAAGCAGCATACATATTTAATATCTTATTACAATTCATAGTTTCACCTCAGTTGTCTGTTCAATGTCTGCCGTCATCAAAGAGAATACAAAAAAATAGATTTGGTCATTATTTACAAGAACACGTAATTTCCGAACTATCAAAGCTGAGGGTTTAAGGAGGAGGAGGAGCAGCTTTGACAAGGGCAGACATTTTTTTGCTATGATTTAAAAATATGCCCTGTGAGGGTCACACTGTGCATGTTCAGACAGAAGTTTCACACCAGGACAGCAGAGAGTATTGGCATACTGGTGACACTACAAATACATAACTTACATAAAAATAAAAATAAAGTACAATGCAAAAATAAGTTTTAAGACGAGGATAGGACAGCCATACATGAACTCCAGTAGTTGACTTTAAAATGTATTAGACATGCACTCTTTTTTTGTTTCATTTTGTTTTTTCTTTTGAAGGGAGGGTCTTAAAATCCATAAGTCATCAGAAACGGGTCTTACACAAACAGTGAGAAAACGAAAACATTTCTTAAAAAGGTTTCTCTTTGCTATTATTTGATATTACAAAATTGGTGTCCACAAAGCAGTTAAAAGTGGACTGTAAAGACTGGAACACAGGAGCATCAAAGGTACATAAATTTAACTTATTTCTCCAGACAACCCCGTCTACCTGACTGGCCAATAACAAAAACCACTCCTACTGCAATATGAAACTGCGGGAAAAAATACATGGGGTTGTTGGGAAGTGACTGGGAGATACAAGTTTAAAACAGTTCACAACTTAGCTTAACAAGAGGACTCTCAATCATCGTCATCCTCCTCCCCTTCTTCATCCAGTTCCCTTTTTCTCTTTTGACCTCGCTCTTCTTCTAGAAAATTAAGAGTGACAGTTAAAAGACATGAAACATCAGAATACAGAAAATAAATGTTTCCAGTCACACTTCTTTCAGGTTTTTGCGTCATGACGACAGCAATGCTGGTGCAAACTGTTTGCAATTTTTACATTACAGGACAAATTCACATCGCTTTGTGATGGACAATAAAGATTTTCTGAATCAGCAGAGTCCCAAATCTGTACTATGCACTGCTATTGTGTTCGCACTGGAAAAGTGACAAAATTAAGCAAAAAACAATATTTTTTCCTGTTAGTATGAAAAAGAGTTAAAGGTTTCCAGTTTAGTTTTTGACCACTAGTAGTGCTATGGAGCAAGGTTTTCACAAGTGGGTCCCGGGTTTGTTTGTGTCGTGCACGTGCAACAGGTCACACATGCAAGTATGCGAGGACGTGGGCAGCGTGATACAAGGATCTTTTTTTTCCCTTTCAGTTTGGAAGAGAACATCTTTCCTGATGAGAGTTTAATGTTAACGCAATGCTAGATTCATGCTATTCAGCTGTTGCTGCCCAACAGTTGGTGGCGGTTACATGCAAAGAAACGTGGCAATGCATCAACAAAAGCAGTAAGCTAGTTAGCAAACTTGGATGTAAGCAACGTACGATTTAAACATTTTTGAAAACTCAACTCTGAAAATGTTGTATGTGCAGGGAAGTGCATTCAGGATACACAGTGTGTTTTAGAGAGCAACACTGAATGTAGAAAGAATAACTAAGGATGTTGATTTCTTTTATACTAACCAGTGCACTATAAAACTTAGCATGTAGTATAAAACTGGGCGACAGCTTCTGAAAGTCAGCCACTATTTTACTCACCTTCATCATCTTCATCATCAACCTCCCTGTCGTTCACATCTTCCTCGTCTTCCTCCTTTTAATAAAAAGACATGGCAAAGTTAGAATTTCACACTGAACATTTTTTACAATTACTGAATGCAAGTCTGATTCATTTTTGTCCCACCTCTCCACTGGGGTCCTCCTCTTCCTCTTCTTCATTCTCCTCTTCCTCTTCCTCTCCCTCTTCCTCCTCCTCATCTCCTGGTGCTGCATCTTCATCATACTCCTCCTCATCTACATCTGGGTGAAACCGTCAGGTGGTTAGTTATCAGCCAAATCTTCAAACACCACCGTTGGCAACTTTAATAGATGCTAAAAATAACAAATATCCACGTGAGGGTATGTGAAGTTCAAACTTACCGTCTTCATCATCCTCGTCATCATCCAAGCCCTCTGCGTAAACCTCAGCGTCAGAATCTGGGGCTTCTTTGTCATCTTTGTCGTACCCGTCCAGGTATGTGAGCTGTGGTAGTAGCTTGAATACGTTGTCTCTGTATTCGTTCAGGTTTGTCACTTCACAGTTAAACAAATCTAGGCTTTTCAGGGTCCCCAATTCTTTCTGTTAAAAGAAGAATCAAGTTTGATAAATAATACAGTCAGCTGCTTTGTACATATACTGTGCTCCCCCCCCCCCCAAGTATTTTTAAGATCTTGCTTACCAATGGTTCTATTGTGCTGAGATCTTTAATCTTGTTGCCGCTGAGGTTGAGATGTGTGAGGTTGGGGCATTTGTCTGCCAGAACTTCCAACCCTCCTGAGATCCTGTTATCGCTGAGTTCAAGCTGTTGATCAATTAAACAATCAAAATATGCAAAAGCACAAAGCCTTAAACTCATAGACATGTTTTGTATAGAAAAACACCCACCTTTTTGAGTTTATTTAGTTTCGGCAAGTGGGCAACTGTCGTCAGTCCAACATTGATTGTGCTTAGAAATTCCAGCTCCTCAAATTGGTCTGTTAGACCCTCGATCTTGCCTTCGTTTGAGCGACAGTTGTCTAGCACAAGTTCTTTGACCTGTAAAACAAGCAAATAGATATCTGGTCAGCATTTCTCAAATTTGAGAATTCAAATAAAAAAAAGTGCAATATACATAAAAGATCAAACACAGAGTGAATACATTATGTTATGTATGTGTTACATTTTCTATTACAAATCTTTTCATAACAGTTTGGTTTTATTTGGGAGGGATGCTCTTATTCCTACTGAGGTTAGTTACTGTAAGTCGCTTTGGACACAAGTGTCGTAAAAATGTTCTATTTGGAACATTAAATCCATTTTACCCCATTCAGGTACTTTTCCTGATTAGGGTTCACATTGTAAGCAAGTTAAACAACGTGTTTATTCAGGGAGCAAGCTCAAATTTAACCTTAACACCTTATCTGCACTCAAGTACTTGTACTTGAATTTGGGGGTTTTTGTCACTTCATACTGCTATTCCTCTCAGCAGGAGATATTCTTGTTTTTACTCCACTACATTTATTTACCAGTGGATTTACTATTTACTTTGCAGTTTAAGATTTGTCATACTAAATATATAATCAGCGTGTAGCAGCAGTATATGAAATAGTTCAATTTAGCTCCAAATACATAATTAAAATGACCCTTGCAAGTTAACAGATGAGCTATAACAATCCAGTAATGTATATTATAATCGTATTGTTGATATTTAAAGTACATTTAGCTGTACTTCTACATTAGTACATTATTAAATTTATTTAATTATTAAAATTATTAATATCTGGTATTTCTTGTATTTTACTAACAACAACAACAACAATCTATACTTCTCCTACCACTGCTTAAGACTGATTACACGCCACATTAAATAAAAACAAAATGAACACAAATGATAAGTAATGTCAAACAGATAATAAAATGTTCTTCCATCAACATAGTCGCTGAAAATAGCTAAACAACGTAGATTATATACAACAATATGAGCGTTGATGTTAGCTCGGCGCCTTGATATTTAAATAGTCTGATGTGCGGTCACAGGTACGCCGTTATCTGATATTGTACCGCGGCCTCGAACGGGACTCAGCCAATCAGCGCAGAGGACCGGAACTATAAAAAAAAAATACTGTACATCAATATCCCATAATCATCAAACATTTTAACGGTCTAGATATCGCGATGCATTAGCTCACCACCCATTACGTAAATATCACATTTAGCTCGTTTTCCCAGAAGAAACAGACACATCGCGGCGGTTTGTAGGCGTTTATTTTGACAGGTTAGCGAGTTAAAGTGTGAAAAAAGATGTGTGTGAACGGTTCTGAGCGGCGCAGATGCACATTAGCCAAACAGACCTACGAGTCGTGCACAGGGTCATTTGTGAGTAGGAGGGGCAGCTGAGGCAGATTAAGATTGCTGCCAGGCAAACGTTTTCTTTGTTGCTTGTGCTAAACAGTTGCCGATTGGATTGATGGCGTGTGTAGACTTCTGTAAATGAGAAGGTATGATGAATCGTTCGTCGTTTGTGTCGAATGAACGGGATATTCGGTGTGTTTCGAATTGCCTTTGTTTCTCGGTAAAATGGCGGCTTGTCCTAGTTCTTGAAAACTAGATCAACAACGCGGCTCGGCAATTTGTTTTCATCGACGCTGGCTCTCACGTAAAAAACCCGAAAGTCTCTCGATGAAACGAGGTGAAAACACCCAGCAGTTACCAACGATAACGGGCGTGTTTGTGTTTCACATGTCCCGTGTTTTCGCCCCAGTCTGGTGGCTGGGAACGCTCCGTGCTAACACCGCTTTCTTTCGGCCATCTGTGCGCGCTGTGGCTCCGGTTGTCGGCTGCACGGGCTGCAGGCTCGCCCGCTGAACGCCGCTCGGTGTTTTTCTGCACTTCCTGCAGAAATAAACGAACACATCTGTGCAGTTCGAGTGACTGCACGTGTAGGATGCAGCTGTAAGTCGATCATTCGAGGAGGCTGTGATCTTTATGCATCATTGACAATGTCATGAATGAGTATCCGCATCCTTACCGCGCCAAGTGCACGGCTTAAAATGTTTAGGTAAATGCATCTCCCAGTCAAAGCGTGCACACTAAGCACACCAAACAAGTAAATAACAATAACGCGGGTTTTAACCGAGAAGGGCTGCGTTCGTAGATCAAAAGTTACAAATATGGCTCCTCATACTGCTTGCCTTGTTTATACCGCTGACATAAAAAAAAAAAAAAAAAAGATGTGCTGCATTCTCAAAACTGCACATCAAAAACGTGATGTTAGAGCCGCACAAAAGTTCCACCAGCGTCCCCCCCCAGCACCTGCCGAACCTGCCGACTGTAAACATGTTCGCAACAATGTGACCCGACGTCTCCATCATCTTTTAACTTGTAAGAAACTTTGTATCCCCACGCCAAGGCATCACACGAAAGATTCTCCATTAGCTGAGTGTGAAAACACTAGCGAGCGAGATGTGAGGGGCAACTTACATCTGACGGAGTGCGGTTCCGCAACTCTAGGTGAATTCTTTTCTTCATGTCCATCCTTGATCGGCGCACCCGAGATATGATACACACTTTTAATAATTACTGCAAATGCAACTAGCACCTCTAGAACAGACTGCTGTTGTTCATTCAAACTTGATCCGCTCGGTGGGCGGGAGCACGTTTCAGGATTGTCGTCACCGCCGACCAATGGCAGCAGCCAAATGAAGAGGGAACGGATTTACAGACGCACAGGCCAATGGAGACACCCTTATACAACTGGGTGGGGTTTTGTTGTCGAAGTTTTGTTGTTTGTTAACTTAAGTTTACATGGTTAATGGAATACTTGAATGTTTTACATGCCGCGGGATGCCACATGTCTGTCAGTGCATACTTGTCACAATTAAACCTTCACCTGACTGGAAGCCTTGTTTTAAAGCTGGTAATTATGTAGAGCTCTTTAGAGAGGTTTTATTTGATGGTATTCTGTCATAACATGCACGGAATACATTTGTCCCAATATTCACCAAATATAAATTCAATTCAAATTCAGATTCAGTTCCACACGTGCAGGGACGTGCATAGAAAAACCTAAGGAAATTGGGGGGGAAACTAGTATGTAAGACGAACCAAATACAATACACAAACTACAGATATAACTGCTTCAGCATTTAACACTAGTTACATAATATAGTCATTATATTTAATTTACTAACTAAATAAGGTTGAGTTACTCTTTAAATATAGTACATCTTAATTCTACAGTGGTCCTGGGAAACAGCTGTACCTTCAGCTTCATTACAGACTTAAAAGCAAGAGGTGACGTGCGGTCTCCACCAAAAGCATCAGTTCATATGAGTGGGGCAGCAAGCAGAAATAAAATGGCAATGAATATTAAAATGTTTTCTGTGATCTTTCTAAATCATATATGATAAGCTAGTATGCAGTTTGATTTAATTGAATATTATATCTATAGCTTTAAGCTTTTATGTCATATACAATCAAAAACTCAGTAAACTGACTTTTTGTCATGAGTCAGGACCACAGATAAGCAGCGGATAGTCATCTTTTATTTGGGCAGTCAGACATCTACTGATGGGTTCATATGAGGTGAAGTCTTGGGAAGTATTCCTCTCCAGTTAGGAGTTGGGTAGCCGAGCTCAGTCTGAGGCTGTAAAGAGTCTATCCACAAGGGGGCAGCAAAGCCTCGACTTGAACCAGTGACCATCAATAGGGTGTTTTAATTGCCATTTTCAATTATAATCCTGGTTCAAGTTTAAAAAATACATAAACAAAGGTTTATGAGCAGGGGCTCTGAAAACATTCCTAACACAATCCACTCCTTTGTCAAATAAATTAAAACCTAATGTGAAGAAAAATGAAATATATAAGTTCGGTACCTGCCAAATAGAAATGCATGCCAATGGTTATCAAGAGGGAGGGAAATGTATTAGTGTGATAAATACCATGCATGTTCATGATAAGGAGAGGTGAGTAACTGCAAATAATGCATGTTATTTGCTCCAGCCTCCGTTCCAGTCAGTAGCCTAAACTACACATTACCATAAACATTTACTCCCATTAGTGTCAAACAAGCTGCATTATTAAAGCACCACACATGCGTCATGGTTAATGAGGCTAGTCCTAACTATGAGGAACACCATTCCTTTAACTTTTCTATGTGTATTATGAATCTGGTATGAAACATTATTGATAGATAATGCATGTAATGCAGAATCATAGCTAAATATGTCTTCATGTAGGCTTATGAAGACATATTTAAAACCATTTAATTAAAAACCATTACGATTAAAAACCATTAATATAGATTCAGAGATCTAATGTAAGTTTTACATACTGAATACAGACTGAGATAGACAATTCAAGCTATTTCTATTCAGCAGTTTACATAACCCAAATATCCAGCATTAACGTTGGGACAATCGTGTAATACAGCCTTTCTGACAGTATCACATGTAAATTGTGATATGATGATGATAACACGGACTAAAATATTCAATCCCAAAACACCATTTCTTTGTTGTTTTTTATGGCTGCATTATTGAAAATGTTAGATGTCTTGTGCATTATATTATAAAGACTTCAAATGAAGCCCAATTTATTAGGTGTCTTTGCAAACATTGGGATCCACACTTGTATTTTGAAAGAGAGTTGTCTGGCTGCACAGCACGAGTTTGTTCTGGCCGGCCCATCGGGAGAGTAGGATAAAGAGGGTTAAGGTATTAGGAACACGACCACCAGAGGGCCTCTTTTTCCTTTTTCCACCAGGAGAGGTCACTGTGGTAAAAACACCTGTAGAGAATTGATTGAGCCCAGTGTGACTCTGTGCCGCTTGTAACCTCATAACTATTCAAACTACAGATGTTCATACATAATGAGCCATACCGTGCAGCTCCATGAGGCGTTTTTAGCCCTGGAATTTTTTTTCAGAAACCAATGGTGATGGATAATTTAGTAAAAACTTCACAATGTTTCCAAAGCAACCACCTCGACTCAGGGGGCAGGTGTCGGAGGGCTTTGTGGTGATTACGAGACCAGAATGAGTGAAGTACTTACCTGTAAAGTGATGGAATCACTGCTCATATTGAAGTTTTTGTCTCACACTGACAGACCAGAACTCAGATCTCTTACTTAAGAAAGTACAAAAGTATTGGTATCAAAATATACTTAAAGTACCAAAAGTAAAATTACTCATTGTGCAGAATGTCCCATTTCACACTGATAAATATTATACTTTTAATGTTGCAGCTGGTAAAGATGGATCTGATTCAGCCATTTTAATGTATCATGATTGATTGATTATCATGATTCTATTTTGTAATCTAAATCTGCAAAGTAACTAGTAACTAAATCTGACAAATGCATGTAGTGGAGTGCGATATTAGGCCTACCTAAGTACAGTAATTGAGTAAATGTACTTAGTTACTTTCCACCACTGCAGGCCAGTGTATAAAATGTGTAAATGTAAAATCTAGAGCTTCTTTAATTCAGTTGCAGAAGAACCGTTTGGAAATGTTTTAGTTCAGGTAAAGCTTTGAGCTCAAAACCTAATCCTCTTTGATTCTGCTATCCGCTGCATACCAATAGGTTTTTTTTGGCAGAGCTAATAAAGTCCGTAGTCCAACAAGCGTCTAGCAGTCTGCCGCAGATATAAGACACCTCACTGGCTTTTTATGAAGTCGACTGAATTAGACCTTTCATTCAAATCCAGCCTGTGGGATATCACGTTAAATGGTTTAAAGGTGGCTTTCCCAGAAGTTGTCAAATCTTGCGTGACAAATAGTCACATCTACAGAATGTCATGGAATTAAATTTGATTTAATAAACATCCTATATATAATTTGAAAATGTAATTAAGATATAAAAACATAACTGCCAACGTTTTACTTCTTGCCAACCTCTGACAGTAATGAGAGTTAGGCAGCAGTGTGTCCTGATGAAGTTACATTGTGTGACAGTTATAGACCAATAGAGTTGTCTGAATTTACCACTGATGTTTTGACATTTTGTCAATTAAAAGAAGTGACGATGAACCAACTGTGGATCCTCTGCAAATACACAGGTTCAACTCACAAAAGAAGAGATCCCTGACAGGGGATAGTAGTAGTAGTAAGCATAGTAGAGAACAATGAAAACCATATAAGATAGAAGCAAATATAATATTGTAAAAAAGCAAGTCAAACAAATAGGAAATACAAAAAAATGCAATAAATATCTAAAGAAATATATTAAAGTACAATTAAATAAGAAATAACTACAATATATATTTTATGAAAATAAAGCGCTGTACAGTTTGTGCAGGATATGCAAAGTCTTTGATACAAAACACTTAATGCTAATAATACTTACATACTTTTACTTAAGTGACAATTTGTGTGTAGTTTTAAACACAATTCAAGATTTCACTAAGCTATATACAAGTTTAATAATGTTCCCAAAGTTATTGTGTATATTAAATATCCTCCAGTATCAAACGAGCTACAATGCAGCACCATAACAGCTGATTTGTGCAGCATTTACCTCAGTGTAAGACAGACAACTGCTGTCTACAGGAAATTTAAACTGTAGCAACAGACTTGACTTGTGTCATGCAGTGGACGCCTGAAGCAACGAGATAGTTGGTTTCTGTACGAAGAGACGCACGAACTGTTGATCTAAGTGTTCATCAAGTTCAGAAGCTGCAGGTGTGCTCAAATACACCTTGAAGAGAAGCCAGACGTGTTGTGAGATACGATGGTTGATTTTCCATAGTGTGGAGGTTTATGAGGAGATGGCTTGTTTTCACATTGGCAGATAGCTGTAAAAGTTTTGGCAGGAATTGAAACACTTCCCTTGATAACAAACACAGGATTGTTAGTATAAATCTTGGTAAACTTGCCAGACAGACAAAAATATATCAGGTATCAGGTATCTTTTATTCATATTTGCCTCATCATACTGCCTGGACTCATGTTAGGACACTTATGAGAGTGGACAGGCTGAAACTAAGTAACTTATTTTGAATACTGGAACACTAGAAATGCTTCTTTAACCTCATTACATCTGGGCACATAAAAGAAATCCACTGATATCTGACTGCTTTGTGATATCAGTTGACTCAGCACTGCCACTGGTGTCAGAAATTACATATGTGAAATTTTTATAAAATGGTTTAATATGCCTGAGGCTGTTTGTTGTCACAGGAGAGTAATTCTAAATATGTGGCTCATCCAAATGCAAATAATCCCAAATATATTTTACTCACAAGTTGTTGCTGCTGGAGAACACACACTTTAAAGCAGCGCCTGCACATATTAAAGTCTTTGGGAAGAAGTGTTTCTATAATTCTGTTTGAGTAAAAGTTTTCTCATCTTCTATGCAGGCGTTCTCGGTCGAAGATTCTCGGCTATTGGACTTTGACTTTACATCTTCCTCCATCAAAACAACTTGTGTAAGACAGAATCTGGAGACTTGTATTTTGAGGAAATACCATTTTTCTCGCAGTGTTGGATCTTTCAAGCTACGTCTTCTGAGACATCAGCCACTGCCTTAACAGATTAAGTACTTAATAAGATTGAATACGATTCACTATATTGGATATACAAGTGATTTAGATGATTATTATACATTACATTTAGATTTCATTTGTGAATTCCCAAGGTTTGACGTTTTATACTGTGGTGTGCTACGTGTGTCCTGTGTAGATGTTTATAGGTAGGAAATGCTGTTTTATTTGTTAGTTGTTTTATTTCCAACTTAATTAACAATACAAGGTTGTGTGCCTCTTTTTCCTCTGTGTGCATTTCAGTTCGACCTTGTGTGTAAGGCCCATAATTAAGCATCCTCCCTTCTTCTGCAGGAGGCTCCTATTTTTTTCTTCCCGCAGAGATAAGATCAGGGGAGGAAGAAGGAAAGGGGTATGAGTTCTAGTAATGTTTGAACTTTCACTTTTTTTCTGTCATTGGTCTATCTATCCTATAAATGTCTGTTATAAAACTTAAGTGTAACTTAATTCTGTGGTCTCTTGACTTGTGAAGGCATTAGCCTCGTGTGCATACAATAAACTGCAGGCCTAATAAAACACTGAAAGCTGCTTACTTTTAAATTCACTTTATTACAGACATTTCTACAACAATAAGCACATGGAGAAGCAATGCAGATGTAATGTACACAGGACATCTAGCTAAGAGTTAAATGATAGGTTAGACTCAGGTTTAAACAAAATAAATAAGTTAATAAAATAGATTCAGGATAAAAGCAACAAAATAGATAAAATATACATGTATGTATACTTGAAAATATAGGTGTGTGTATGAGTGTAAGTATATAATCATATAAAGATGTACATGTATGTGACAAGTGAATCTATTAAAAAGTAATTTTGTGTTTACATTTTTATTGTATTTTAAATCCCTGTTTCACTTTTAGATTGAACACTTCTGTACACAATTCTGATTGTGTCTTCTGTTCAGGTGGCAAGGAGAGCGTTTTACTCACAAACATTACACAAAAACAGTTGTTTCACATCTTGATCATACGAACAGGTACGCATCAACCACAGCACTTTAGATTAAGGTTTGCATTATTTTGATGTACTTTTGGTTTCTTTGACCCAAAAACCACGGAGTACAGCACACATGGCTTGTGGGTTGTGTTACGTGCAAGACACTGAACCCTAATGGAGGCCAGCACCTTGCGTGGCAGCTTTGTTGTCATCGGTGTGTGAATGGGTGAATGAGACCAATCCATAAAAGCACTTTGGGAATCATTAACTGGTTGAAAATGCACTTTATAAGTGAAATCCATTTACCAATGGAATATGAGGCCTTGTACTCATTAAAGTGTAAAATAATATGAACGTGTGCACCATGTAATTTTTCTTAAGTCCCTGCACACACACACACACACGCACACGCGGGATACACCCCAACAGGTGTTTTTACTTATTTTGCTTAATTAAATCCTTTTCCCAGGAGGACTGTGTGTGTGTGTACAGACTGAGTTTGACTGACATTGCTCTCCTGTTGCACCTGTTAAGGCTCAGAAACTTAACATGTTTTATTCTTATTGGTATGTTAAGCCTGTGTAATTCCACCATTGCTTTGTTTTATGGGCCTTTTTCACAGAATACATTTTGACATGTCACACAGGTAAAAACACAGGTGTAAATAATAAAAATGATTCCTATTGGCTGCTTCAGGGTCCTGGTGTTGTACGTGACACACACATTTATTATCTATTTAGTGATGTCTGTGATTGTCTCTGAGCTGTATGTCCTATTGTTTTGTTTTTATCGGCTGTACTCGATAAGGGAAATCTTGATCTCAGTGAGATTACCTAATTAAATAAAGGTTATATGGCTTACTAGGACACAGTGTTATAAGTAACATCTGTGCATAGTCAAAATGTCTGCTTTGAAAAAAGGGCAAAAAAGGGCAAACTGTGTAAATGTATTTGTCATATGAGAAATGAAGGATGATTTAAAGAAAACATTCCTTCAGTTGAGATGTGCAGTGTCTTCTCCAAAAATAGCACTGAAGGCTGGAATGTGAAAGGTTGAAAATGTGGTTGTGAAGGAGTTCATGTACCACAAGAGGGTGATATTTGTTAAGACGAGATATCATCTACAGGCCATGTTGAGCAGACTTTTGGAAATAATGGAGATAGATAATATGTATGAAGAAAAGAGGAAATACTACGATAGAAACTGCTGACAAAAAGCCTCACTGCATGCGTGTAAAGATAATGAATGTAGGAATAAAGTTAAGATCACAAAACACCTTTTATATACATTATTTTAACTATTACTTAAGGACAGTTAAAAGTGAACGTTTTTGTAGCACAGGGATGAGAACAAGGAACAGTTGCTGCAGAAGTGACAAAGCTCTTGCACTTTTCTCCACATGGCAGCACTTTATGCCGATGGTAACTTCCAACTTAAGTGCTCACACACAGCAGATTTTGCATTAAATCTTTTTCACAATGTTACTTAGTTGTCAATTGTAATTAACTCGTCTCCCACCAGCAGCTGCCTGAACAGACTTGATTAGAACAAAGTTTTTCCTCTGTTGGAGTTTGGAAAAATGTGGCAGCTTTCCTGGGCAGTAACCATATTTTTAGATGCAGAATTCAGGCAGGTGTTCTTATATTCAGTGTAAAGTCAGAACAGCAGATCTAACTGTCTAGACATCATTTTAAAGACTTCTTTGAGGCATAAGAAAGCTTTCAAGTGTCAAAACAACACTGGATCAAATAGGAAAATAATGAAATGACGTAAGTTAATTTGTGAAAAATATTTGTCTACGTAGTAATTTAACATTTTATTTAATTTAAACATTTTATTAGGGCATTTTCTTCAGATAAGAGTCATTTGGGATATGGATCTGGTCTCGATGTGGGCTGATCATCGTGCTTATATATTCAGAGCGTCTCAATTGTAAACTTTTCTCATGCACCCTTATATACCTCATAATATTCGGAGCCGTTGCTTTAGCCTACTGTTGTGTATAATTGATCACCAGCTTGTTAATTGCTCATTGACATGAAAGTCAATAATCCAAATGCTAATAGATCGATTTAGCTACAACCTGCAAAGCTACTAAGACAAAGCAGAATATTGCCCCAACTAATCAATTAAAATGTAGCAGCACCAATGCAGTTCATATGTTTAAATATGCTAACAGTACTACTAATTTGGGGAAAACAACCCCTTTAGTCGAAGGCCAAACATTGAGTTTAGTTTCTCTGCTACCATTTATCTGCATCTGACAGTCTGTGTCACATGAACATGTTACACAGTATCTGATACTAGCATTTAGCTCTGCTGGCTGTAAACTGTTTTTTTACTTAGACGTGATCTGATATTTCTTTAGTTTTTATGCTTATCACTTTGCTCATTACTTAAAATGATGAGCTTTTGCATTTGCAGTATTAAAATTCCTTAAGTTACTTACTTGCTTTAAAGACTTACTAAATCCTTGTTAACAATAGATTGGACACACATATTCTACATCTGTGGTCTTACTGTACACTGCTGGTGATGGGTGACGACTAGTTAGTACCTGCTGTCCTCGCTAATATGTGAGCCCCCCAGCTGTTGTTGCTGAAGTGTGTAAAGTGATCTTAGTAAGGTGAGTAATTCCATCGATGTCTCTTGATTTAACTCAGTGGTGTCAGTCCGTACGTGAGATGAGATCACGTGTGAGATCCATGAGCATTAGATCCTCTTTAAAGAGCCAGGATGGTTCATGTTTAGCTTTTGTGGTGCTGAAGAGTGCAGAGTTTGTGGTGTGAGGCAAATTGAGGATATGCCGTAAACCTGATAAGGACTTACTTTTCTCCGAAAAAGAATTAGCCTCTTGTACATCCTGCAAAATTAAACTGCTCTGCATATGCAAGAACAGTGGGAGCTGGAACAAAATGAGTACTCACAACCAACAGCATCAGTATGCATCCATTATTCATATTAATTGATTCTGGCAGTTTGGAGACAATACCTCGTAATGCAACACGTGTTCAGGACAGGAAGACGATAAACGCGCTAATCTCCTCCAGCATGAATACTGAACAAGCTGCTGCTCAGGTGACTCCGCCTTCTTCTCACTTCAACCTGAAACTGTGAGGCATTTTTGATGCTGGAGTGTGATTTCTTTTTAGAGAATCTAGGTGTTTATTGTGTACATTCAAGTGGGAATCTGTTATTAGGCAGTTTTAAAAGGAATTGGACCCTTTTACATGGATTTTGGGTGCAGTTTTTCACATATTAGTCTAGCTACACATATTTGTTTTTCATACCTCAAGCAGACCCATATTTCTTTATTTTTGTATCTTTCTGCAATGCCATAAGCAGAATTGCACGTGTAAGAGTTTTAGTGCAAAATATGTCCATATCCACAAACACAGAATACAATGAAATGCAGACTGTTCTTATGGGATAGCAAATAGCTCTGAGTGTTAATTATTTTTTAAAATCTAAATTTTTCAAATGAACTGAGTCTGTGTTTTCTCTGACATCCTTTAATTTAATCACAAGGCTGCTGAGCTGACAAGAGGACAGATGAGATATAAACTCATTTGGTAGAAGTGAAATGAGAAAAAAGGTCACATCATCTTGATGTGAATGGCAATGCACTCAGCATCGTGCTGCAATTAAAATTTAATGAGGCCTCTCCATTCTGCTCAACTAGAGCAGTCAGATGTTACTCTGCAGACTCTCTGCTCTTCAGCATCTCTCTTCCTGTCACCAACTAGCTCTTTTCCCCATTGACATGCAATTTCCAAACAAACCCCATGAAAAACAATATTCAGGCTTTCTTAAAAAAGAATTCCTGCTCAGATTGATCCTGATCTTGTGTTTCATCCGCTGAAGGATGGGATTTCTTTAAATTATCCATGTGAGATCTAGTTTACATAACAAGGGGATATTTTACATCTACTTCTAGTCTTACTGTAGCTGAGACACATGAGACAGGAGGATTAATCAGGCAAAGAACATTCTTTCTGGTATTGAAACTGTACCTGACATATACGCCTGTGCTTTTTTAACCCTGAATACACGTAAATACCTTTTACCATTTACAGTCTGTCAATACATCCATCTCACTTTCTATCTCACACACACACATTCCCACAAAACATCTGTGCCTGTGCCTAATTGTATTTCAACGTGGTAGATAATGCATAATTACACATTTGCTGAATGCAAATCTGCAGCAGTGTCCTCATGTTTGTGTGAAGTGGAGGAGCCTTTGACACAGATCTGATAATCTGTACAGTATGCTGGAATCAGGCAAGGAGGCTTCACTGCAACAGCTGAGGCACATTGTTACAGGGCGAGTGGTTTCTGCAGACTCTGTAGTTACTGTAATGTTTTTAGCTACACTATCAGCATGACTTTGAATGGCAATGTCAATGCCACCTCTTTGGTACAGACTGAAATGTCTCAACAATTGTACAGAAAGACAGCTGAAGGCTATTGATTTTGGTGATCCACTGACCTTTATTTTAGTGTCACTATCAGGGTGACATTTTTGTTTTTTAGTGAAATGTCTCATTGGATGGATTGCAATGAAATTAGGTTCAAATATCCTAATGACTTTGGTGATACCTCTGACTTCTCATTTAACTCCACCCCTTTTCCAGTAAAATCTACTAAATGGATTGGCACAACATTTTGTCCAGAGATTCATGATTCCCAGATGATGCACTTATACTGATTTACACCATTAGCAGGTTGACATTTGTGGTTTTGAGTTTTTACAACCGTTGGACACTCGTGTTCACCTCAGGATGAACTATAATGATTTAAGCGTCACCATCAGGTCAGAAGTTTCATGATGTCCCATACTTTGGTTTATGACCAAATCATCACCATCAGCCTCAGCTGTACTTTGTGTTTAGTACTAATCAGCAAATGTAAGCATGCTAACACTCTAAACTAACATGGAGGACATGGTAAACATTATACCTGCTAAACATTAGCATTTTAGCATTCATAGCACACGCAGTTCGCTCAGTAATCCGAGACAAAACATTATAAAAAATTTGCAGTCCACACACCTGCTGCCACCAGTGAAACTGAACACCAACAACAAACATGATGCATCACTTCAATGTGTCATGGCATATTACTTTTCCAACTTAAACACTACAGGCAAGGTGCACAATGTTATGTAGTTCTCTATTTAAAAAAAGAAATAGAATACAAAATATATATACTGTACGTAGTTAATTATCTCAATCAAACTAACTAGTGAATTAAACACATACAAAATAAATCTTAACAAAAATAAATCTCATCTCACACTATCATGGCTGTGGATGGCCTCTTGTTAACAATTTTGTCTTTATCCTCCACTGTAATGACCTTCAATAACCCTTATTTCTCTCTGGATTTTTTATGTCAAGGTCTTGCCAAAGTAGCCTCAGTAACATGATTGACTTTCATGAAGGCAACCACTTGTTCTTCTCAGAAAGAAGCATCATGTCTGTCATGTCTTTGCAGTCTCCTGAGAAAATGAAATTCTAAGTTTCAGTTGACTAAACTAAAAATACACTGCAGTAAAAGAAAAAGAGGTTGTGGAGATGAATGAAAGAATAATTTATCAGGTAAGAAGAACTTTTGTAATTTGTATGACTTTTCCCTGTATTAATGTTTTTAAAGTCAGGATCTCATTTGCATAATTCCCATTATCCCATAAGGTTTTAGATTCATAAAACTGCTCTTTTTTTCACTTGTACTCATTAGTTTTTACTCTCCTCTTGTAGGAAAATGGTCTGCTCACTTCATTTTACAAGGAAAGACATAGTTGCAGAAAAAAATCCATATTGCTCAAAACTTAACAGCTCACGATTTATAGAGCAAATGGGTTGTCTGTCCTGTATGATTTTGCAATTTTACTCCCCCTTCAAAACCTTTTCATGGGGATATACCACAGTGAATGTGATGTGCTGCTTTCTGTTTTTTCATGGTTCTCCAAGGTAATTTGCTGTGCTAATTGTAATCTTTAAAAAAAGATATATATAGAAACAGCAGGTTTCATTGTCAACCATCAGAAAAGCGTATTCTGTCCTAAAGACTTTTCAATTTAAATTTGTAAAAATGTTGTCCTCAGTGTCTGCAAAGCTGTTACAATGGCAGCACAGATTTGCCAACACAGTACAGCTGTACACTCCTGTTCCCTCATGATGTCTTTTAGACCCTCCTTATCTGTTGCTGTCTTTTGACATATCGCCTGTAGGAAGTAAAGAAAAATATCAGAATCAGAATCAGAAATCCTTTAATAGTCTCGCAATGGAGAAATTTACATGTGAACAATGAATATGTGAACTCATACAAACATTATGACAAAACACTAGGTGAGAGCTCATGACTAATACTAAACTGGAACTATTAGGTAATTGAAGTAACTACATACGTATATAATTGCTAAATACTATTAAGTATACAATCAAATGATTGTGAATAAATGATTAACATGTAAATGCATAAGTTATAAGCTCACATCTAAGTTAACTTTACAGCTCAAACTTAATGATGGGAAAATATATAAATATAGTACTAAACTATACATTAAAATAAACTGTCTTTGACAAACAAATTTGAGCAATTAGCAGACACTGAGACGTTTTGTCTAAAATAAATAGTTTTGACATTTTGGGAAATACACTTGTTTGCGTTCTTACAATGAGTTTGATGAGAAAATCAATATGACTCTCGTTTTATCCATTAAATGTAATGCTAGAACCAGCAGCCAGTTACCTTAGCTTAGCATACAGACTGTAAGATGGGAAACGGTTAGCTTGGCTCTGTTCAAATGTTAAAAACCCCACATACCAGCACCTCGAAAGCTAAGTATTTTCTGTAATACTCCCTTGAAACTTCAAACTGTCTTTTTCTACAGTACACTTTTTGTACAGATTAAAATAACGTCAGTTTGTGAGTTTTAGAGGTGCTGGTACGTAAATTATCTTTACCTTAAGACAGAGCCAGACTATCTGTTTCCCCCTGCTTCAAGTCACTATGCTAAAGTTAAACTAAACAGCTGCCGGGTGTAGCCTTACATAAAGCCGTGGACACATTTGGGAGTGGTATTGAGCTTCTCATTATTGGCAAGAAAGAAAATAAGTGTATTTATTATGGTTAGGGCTGCTTCCATTCTCCCTTCCTTTTGTTCTCCTGTGTTTCCCCTGCTCCCTGTGTGTCTTCCACTCTGTGCTCTCTGTGTTTGTCAATGCCTGGGCGTGGCCTTCAGGTTCCTGCTCCCGCTGTTTCCCCTGCACAGTTGAGGCTCATCAAGTAATCATCCCTGCAGTACTCAAAAACCCACCTCAACTCTTCAACCTCCGCCAGATCATTCCGTTCACCTGTACGAGGTCCACTACTTCATGCCACCCCTGCATAAGTCAGAGCCCTTCTTGGGCCACCCCAGTAAAAAAAAGGCTGGCCACGCCACTGGTCATACATCTGCCTCGTTCCCAATCTGTTCAGCCTTCAGCCTGCTCTGCCTGCCTGCCCTAGCACCAACGAACACTGGGATTTCCTGGTGCATCTTCATCACCTGCCATCGTCTGGCCAGCCACCATTGTTGTTACAATAAACCTCTGAGTCTGTTTGAACAGGCTGAGGTTATGTTCTGCTTTCTGGGGTCCCTTGAAGCTAAATATAAGTATTTTACAAAATTATCGAACAATTCCTTTTAATATAGGTATTAACAGCTGCATATGTGCTTTGACAATTTAGCATTGCACTCATTGTTTGACTCAAGATCAGATCAGATCAGATCAGATCAGAAATACTTTATTAATCCCAGAAGGGAAATTGCTTTTTGATACAGTTACAATGCTCAATAAAGTTATTGAAAAAAGAATAATAAACAGTAGAAAA
>JAVQJD010024364.1:0-20996 GCA_036023655.1 Nannoperca australis | reverse complement strand
CACACACACACACACACACACACACACACACACACACACACACAGAGAGCTGCCATTCAAGCCAAGCAGTGACTTCCACAGATACGCACCTTGCCTGGCCTGTAATGGAGAACAGCAGCTGGCTATGTGAGTAGCGTGACTGCAGTGAATTGCAGTGTAGCTCATGCAAGACCTTGTAAATGTTACACTAATTGTGAAGCCTGTCAGCATCCAACTTTGACAATACACTGAAAGCTGAAAAAAAGAACTTTCTCTTCACGAACAGCTGTTGGACACCGTCTCCTATCCTGTGTTCCCTCAAGCAAAGGTGGATTCAATCCTCATGCTGTGATTGCCGAAACTTGGCTTTCGTAGGCTAGTCTCTTGTCACTTTCAGGCACTCGAAAGGCAGTTAACACGAAACATTGAAGTTAATGTTTTCGCTGTTGGTGTAGTTTTACAATACTCTATTTTAGGTTGAGAAGGATGTGTCTGGGTGGGATATCTACCCAATATGTGCTTAGCTTGCCAGTCGACTCTCCAACCTGAAGATGATAGAAAGACAACATGCTTACTGTCTTTCACTGTCTGACAACTGACAATAGCAGTGTCACACTATATCAATCTTGGAGAAATGAAACATAATATGAGCAGTCAGAATCTGTAAGCAATTTAATTTATCATGTATCTGCCTAGATTAAAGATATCATATAGTGATAGATGGATGAAATACTTTGTCTATCCCTATTATTAATGATGGTCTACAGGACTACATATTAGAAACATCTCTTATTGTTGTTATGAGAATGTCAGCTCTTTATTGGTGTCTTTATAGGTGTCTAAGTGTGTGGGAGTTGTGAGTGAAAGAAAATAGTAATGACCGGATGGAAGGCTGGCTGGCAGTGGGTTGTTCCAGTCAGCTTCCCCTGAGCTGGCATCAGCAGCTAGCTCAAGCAAAGGCCCCACAAGCGGCCAGCCCAGGTCGTGCTCGTCGTAGTAGTAGTACTACTAGTTTCGTTCTTTGTAACAGTTTGCAGCAAAAGAAAAGCAGGTCAACAGGTAAAGGTTCACAGTCAAAAAGTAGCTCAACAAAGTTAACCCTCAATTCCAGACCGGCACATACGGCCTTTTGGGGGGATTCAGTAGTAACTGTCACCTGCAACACTTAGACATTTACCACGCAGACAGTGAATATTCATGTATCTTACGTGCCTCAAATCTCAGTGTGAAGACTTGGTTCTTAATATGATTTTTTTAAAGTTTCTCACTTTATATTAAAGCTCTAATCTTTCCCCCAAAATGGGGCGTGGCCCGTTACCAACCAGCCAAAAAAGGAAATTGACAATGTGAGCCTGATAATATGAGCCCACTACTCAACCACCCTACAAACAACAGCCTACTACATGATGGTAGGACTTACTACAGACCTGTTGTATTAGACTACATTTGTTTTAGACTAGTATAACAAATAAAGTGTATATAGTCTTATCTCAGTTTTATTTTGGCTCTTACATAACATTGCGAAGTAGTGGAAAAATGGTGAAAATAGAGCCAACAGTTAGGTGCAAGATAAAATCAAGCTGTATCCTTTGACTTCTGTGATGGCAGCGCAACCTGCAGAGTAGAACAGAAAATTGTAGCTTCTGACTGCAGAAAAGAAAGAAAGAAATATATATATAATATAAAATAAATAAGTGGTTTTGAGTTTTTCCAGCCTGTGACCAACACTTGACTGTATTTTGAAGCTGGTACTCACTTTGAAGGCTGCTGCTAGAAATATTACTCATGTGCATTTACCAAGAAAATTGTAGGGTTTTCACCACCCGCCCACTCTAGTACAAAGTTTGATCATTTTGAGTATTGTGTGCATCTTTCTGGCATTTACAACGCACGGCCCATCAGTACGCCCGGTTCTTTTGGTCAATCTTCAAACCCTCTGGTTCAAAGGAGGGTCATTGTTTGAAGAAGCACTTTTGTCTGCTTCACAGCAGGAAGAGTGAGGAGGGGCAGAGAAATGGAAAGATAGAATGGATATGGGGAGGACAGCGAAGGGTGAAGCAAGGAGAACGGAAAAGAGCAATAACTCTTGCAAACACACAGTTTACTGTATATGTCATACGTATAAACCACCACTCTCAAACACACACAACATTATATGCACATTCATTCGCGCAGCAAGCACACTTAGAGAGCTTGCTAAAAGAAAGGACACTGATAGATTGAGGTGAGGATGAAAGTGTTTAGCCTAAAGAAGATGAGCTTGGAGGAGAATTAGTCTCCTGGAGCACATGTGCTTTTCATTACTGGAGCTCAGACCTGTCCTCTGAGCCTTCAGAGACTGGAAGCATCTGCATGTAAATGTGCGTGACCATGAGTGTATGTAAATATGTTTATGGTCTTCATATGTGAGCACATTTGCACACACACATATGAATCCTGACACTGGTTTGGGGACATACAGTATATCTTCCAGCACACAGACACACACCATAAATCAAGTGCTACTTATTCAGAAACAAGAATTATGTGAAGGATGGCATGCTCCTTTTGTTTTTACCCACTTTTCTTTCCTCCCTCTCTCCTCAATTTGTTCTACACAAAGTCTGCAGAGTTCTTTTTTTTTTCACTCCCACTCTCGACTCAGCCCGCCCAATATACACAGAGCCTGTTTGTTCACATTGGAAATGCATGTTGCTTCCCAAACAATTTATCTTGTATGATTTCTCCAGATGTTGTTGTTAGCGTCTTCAATTATCTTCCAAATTCATCCCAAGAATTAAAATGCTTTCGGAGTAAAGTAAGATAAGATAAGGGCTTTATTCGTTTTTATTGGTTTCTAATCAGTCACGCATGCCACACATTACAGTTTCTAACTGTGGTATGTCCCCCCACATTGAACAATACTGATACTTAGTATGACTCAATAGCAGCTCCCCAGCCTTTCACCAGCCTGATCTGTGTCATGTTTGCACAATTGTTTTTATTGCATTTTACCACCAATGTAATTATTTCCCATGTTCACCGTGTTAGTTGATGAACCATCCTTTTGCATGCCCTCACAACCTCTCCCTTGCTCCGTTAGCCAGCAGATCTGGAGCGTGGACCACTATCGTTGTCCATCTGGCAGAACAGCCTAAGTGTTGTTTATGTAGTGATGAAGACGTTTTTTGCTCTTATTTCCCTAAGAGTCCTTGAAGACAGATCACTGGTTAAACAACCTTGTTGCAGTCACTGGTGGACTGAAGTCTGTTAGATCAGAGTATTGGGGATTTGTGGCTGAGTAAGCAATGACAATGCTGTTTTCTGAGCTAGTAGAGGAGTTGAGACATACAGATTTAAAGTGGATATTTAGCTATTCATGTCAATTATATGTGTTCCTCCCTGGGTGAGTATGACTGTAGCTGATCAAAATGTGCAACACAAGGGGTAGAAGGTCACATATACATGACATGGCAATGTTAGAAACATGGCTCATTATGATTGATTCACACAGAGCTGAAGTGTAATGCAGGCATCACAAATATAAAGTATGCCTTTAAGTTGTGATGCAACTTGAAGCCACCCTTTTGAAATGCAGAAGGTGTCCTTCTAAGTAATAAAAATCTTTTTAGTAAATCTTGAGTTCCCAGGGCAGGTGTTAGTCATTTATAAAACTGAAATTAACTGAAATGATGTCACCTCTGTGAAATGTTTTGGATTTCTGGATTTCTTAATACTCATGTAGACCCAGTGCTGAACTAAATGACTTGTGAAGATGAATTGTCTTTAAATGACTTCAGCTTAGCCCTCTACACACGTAATGTACAATTTGGTAAACAGATTTTCCCCTGTCAATGACATTTATCTTTCTCATATGTTTTCCTTTGTAGAGAATCCCATATGTCTGTCATGGTGAAATGCCTCAGATGGCTGAACAATGATCATAGCCTTTACAGTGACATGCTTTTCAGACTCAGTGTTTCAACATGCATGTTTTGAGTTGAGCCGACCTGACGAACACTAGTCTCTTTTCTCAACCCTGAGTTGTCAGAAAAGTATTCAGTGGAATTGCAGTTAGTTGCACATGTGGACCATCTGGGAGAGGAAACACACTTGGCCAATTTTACATACCATGGCCACAAGCTGTTTGTTGACTGGTTCTCTTCCTCTATGCATCATTTATATAATTGAACTACTACCACTTGAACTACTCCAAACTCTAATGCTTGTAGTGTGTTTCTGTCTCGTCTGCGTGCCTTTACAGTACATTCTGTGAGCATGCCAAGCTAAACCGGGTGGTGGTATGAGCACTGGGTTAGGGATACTCTTCACACATATTCAGGGGATTAGTGTTGGCAAAGCAACTGTGACATTCCTTTAGAAGTGGATACAAAGTAGAACGGCAGAGACTCAACTCTCACAGAAACCGGGAAAAGGCAGAACAGTTTGGTCGACTTGAAAGCTTATAGCATAGCGTGTTCTGCTCCGTATGACTTGTAGCATAAACAATGACATCACAAACTCAGTGGACATGCTGTAATGCATGGTGTACAAATCAGCTCAGTTTGAATTAAGGGACAGCAGTAAAGGTCTCTGCACAGCATGTGTTTGTGGAGGTGACGGACTCACAAGGACTCAGGCGGGTGAGGTCAGATGTCTCTGGGAAGGCAGCCTGGTTTGGCATGGCGGCAGTGCTTGTAATCCACATAACGTGTAATGGTGACTTTTACAGTTTCAGTTAATTGGGAGCCACTGGTGTGTGTGTGTGTGTGTGTGTTCTGATGCCCAAGTGTGTGGGTTGGTGAGACCCTCCAAAGATGCGTTCATCAGTGAAAAGGGTCACCACATTACCAAACAGAGTGCATTCTCTTTTCAAGTATGATGCAAATGTCCCCTATAAAACTTGACTACCCATACTAACAATGGTTGACTAACTAGTCCAGTTTTATTACACTGATTTAGTCCTGGGTGCAGCCCCAAACGCAAAAATGTTAGAGAATGAGACAACCTTAGACACTTTCCCTGTCTGTAGGAGCTCTCGAAGTTGTGCGCTCAGGGTCATCTGGCAAAGAGGGAGGCTGAGGCTTTGGGACCTCTCATTGATAGTGTCAATGACTCCATGGAAAAGGAAAGCGAAAACAATAAAAGGCTTGCCGCCAAAGTCGGCTGGCTCACACCAGCCAGCGAGGGCGAGAGTTTGTTTCTACTGGTGTGACTGTGTGAGTGCTTAATTAGTCCAACATGCGACTAGTCCTGCTTCGCACAGCTCTGTGCCCGTGACTGACAGCAACGAGAACCTGGAAGTGACAAGGAGCAGGGGAGGTCACAGGAGAGGGAGGGGGAGAGGGAAGCAAGGGGAACTTCAGTGTGTCCACTTGTCTCACGCGATCTGGAATCACCGCAGCACCTCACATCATTCGGCTTTCATCCAGCTTGTCCTGAGTCACCTCACAAGAATGCAATCTATCCACCAACTTGGAAATGGAACAGTGTGATAATTTGATACTGATAAAAATCTGGTGTCATGACAATGAAGGACATAATGATGGGCTTAACTTTCAAAGTCAAAACTTACATGGGACCACAGCCGAAGCACAGAATCTCTGTCAAATGTTGGGGACCAACATCTGCGGACCTCCAGATACTTTTCAAGAGGACGTTATCGTGATGATTTTCCATGACATTACAAAAAATTGCAGCATTTCTACTGTTATATCATGCCTCTGGGCTTCTTGCAACAACGCTTTACTCTTTGTATGTTTGTGGTTTGATTGTTTGTGACAGCACATTCTGAGTTTAGCTGAACACAAGACTCACAATTTATCATTCTTCTGTGACCCTCCCGTCATTTTTGCACACCGACTCTGGTTTCCAACTCAGACAACAGTATTATAGAGACATATGAGTAGAAATCTTTTCCCTGGCTTTTCAGTAAACAAACGTTTCTTCTTGCCTGATTAAATGTGAGCTAAACAAAAAATACGGTGAGAAAAAAGGCCCAAAAATGTCCTGGACATTCCAGAGCTCGAGCTTCGAAGTCTGCTTTCTCCACGTCTGCCGTCAGTTACAGTGGACGGCTGCCATGGAATTCTTTGCTCTCTTAAATTAAACCCTTCACCAGGCCCAGCTGGTTCACGAAGTAGAGAGAAGGGGAGAGGGGAGGAAAAGGGATGAGATGGAAGGGAGCGAGAAAATCCATCACTTCACTTCTCATGTTTGGCTTCCTCTGGTTGCCGCTATTAACACCTCATGTCTCGTCTGCGCAACCCCTTAGACACCTTGTGGAGAAGAGAGAGTGAGAAAAAAGAGCAAAGGATGGAGAAAAGGGGAGAACAAGAATAAGAAAAAGAGACTGAGAGCCGAAGACAGTGTTTTGATTAATGTCTGTTGTATTCCTCTGGTTCTGAAACAGACGATTACCTTACCTAACCCCACTGGAGCCCGAGCAAGACGTTTCAGTGTAGAGATTGAAACCAGATATTTCTGTTCACACTGGCTCATATCCATCACTTGTACTGGACCCGAGTTTGAGAACATGACTGGTGACTGAAAGAACTAGCCATGCTGTCTGGCCAGTTTTGCATCAGTGTCAGTCTTCAGTTTAAATACCAATGCAGAGGACATGGTACAGCAGGAGGCAGTGTGTATGGCAGCCTGTCCCTCGTCACATTTTCATTCCTATGAAAACAAGACTCCTTCTTTGTCAGCGAAGGTCTAGACATTTACTTGTGTTCCCTCACTGAGATCATTGTAAAACCAGCCACCACAGATTGGTGTTTGGGTGTTGGGTGATTCTCAGTTGTTCACTGCCACACTGTCCCAAATTTCACCGTGACAACCTGCCGGTGCACTTGTCACTGCACAGCTGTGGAAGCCAGTGGTCTTTTCTGAATGGAAACTGGCTAGTAAACCATATTTCTGTCACACTTTTAAAAAAATCTAAATGGAGGAAACTATGATGCATAGCAGTCCTGCATCACTTACCTTCCAGTTTCCTTGGCCCACAGCAGTCCCTCCTGTGTAGTATTGGGTTTCTGTCCCTTCCATCTTGTATTCTGTGTATTGACCTTTTGTAGGGTTTCTTTGTCTAAGGTCCAGAGGCAATTGGGTTTTCAAGCGGTCCCCCAGGCTTCCTATATTGCCCTGAGGACCACAGAGAAAATTAGCCACTACATTAGTGTATTGAAATCATTTCGCTTGTCAGCAATCAACTGAATACTGGGAGTCTCACCAAAGAAAAGCGATGATTTTATATCGGGGTCACGGTGCAGTCTTTCCATGTGTGGTTCATGACAACAAACAACATTGGTGTAGACTTCCAATAATGTGTGAGCTAAGACAGGTCTATTTGTGTGAGCTGACGTGCTGTAATAGTAGTAGTCCAACAAAAGCATGCTTGTTTGAGCTGACAAGATGGTGTAAATATGGCTAAACAGAGAGCTTTTGTACTAAAGCTCTAGCCACCCAAATATCACAATAATCACTGGATGGATGCCAAACCGACAAAGATCCAGATTTTGTAAGGATGTCCTCTCACAAAATTCACAACCTCCAGGGTAGTATTTCTTTTACTTGAGTTTTTGTGTTTATTTTCCCAGCACCTAGTGATGTCAGAAGTACAGAAGATAAAGTTTCTCTTCCTTTCTTCCTTGTCTAAACCTTTTGTCTGCCCAAGGCCTGCGCTCATGGTCACACAGACGCAGACACACACCTTCTCGGGCTGACCTCTGCGCATCTGCATCTTGTCTCCTGATCTCAAATCAGAGGGTTGAGCTCAACGTGGCAGGTGCTGGTCGGCCCTGAGCACGAGCAGAGCCACGTTGGGTCATGCACATGTGAGCACAGGTGGGCCAGATGATGGATGAATAAGCTACAAGTCTCCACAGTCCTGCCTGTCTTCACTCTCTCTTTGTGTTTCTCTTCCAATGACACGCATAAGCTCTCTGTTGCGCAGACTGGGCTGTTTATTTCCAACACTCACACAAACACATACACCTCAGACTGGCCAATGAGGCATTCTGTAAACTGGAGGATAGACTAATAGGACCAGACTGTGCAGGAACATTTCAAGCCAGACTTAATAATAATACTTTTGAGAGTTTTATGCATCAGCAATGTTCTATATGTCCTGTATCAATCAATTTCCTTGTCAATTAAATCACATTTTTTATGGTATGTGGAGCTCACTGATAAAAATTAGACAGATGTGTTGTGTCAGTGCAAGAGACAGTGGAAAAGGGAGATTTCAGTCAGATTTATATAAGAATTGATTACTGTTGTTATTACTTCGAGGTGTGTCTCTGGGATGGTTGAGCAATAAAGGAGAATCGAGCTGAAAGCTTTGAAGGAGATGGATTATTGCAAGGGCGCTTAGCTTAGCGTCTGGGCTCGCATTGCATACTCAGTGTGTTTGCCAAGCCCTTGGCAAGGCCAGTGCCCACATTTGTTTTGACTAGATCGTGAAACTCCACACTTCCATCTTTCTCTCTGTCTCTCCCAGCACATTCCTCCTCCTCGTCAGTCACTACCTGCACGCTACAGATTGTTGGACTCCAAGCTCTTACCCTCCAGTGTGATCAGACCCCCCTTTGCTCAGCTTGTTTCCCATGCTTTGTTGCTCTCACCCTGGACTTTTTGGCTTACAAGTATTGATGAAAACAGGTTCCTTGGAGATCTAACTTGCTGGCAGCATTAGGATTTATCTCTCGTCATAACTCCAACATATTGGTCTCTGACTGGACAGCTTGTCACAGCTTCTTTAAATTCAACTCAGAGACCTAGAGCTCATGTGCCCGAGTCTCATATGTTAGCCTTATAGTATAGGAATATAAACATTTCGGCAGTTGTCTGAAGATACTTAAGTTCAACATAAAGAATCTAGATTTGAATAATCACTCACTTCTTTCCAATATACTGTAAATACATTGGAAAGTATTACACTTGAATTAATTTGGACATGTCTCTCCCATAGGAAGTGGTGGCAGTTGGTTTTCACTGCTCACTTGCTAGTTCATACCAGCCACTAAACCCAAGCAATGCAAAGCATTTATTGTTTTTTTTTTCTTTTCTTTTTTTTTTTTTACAATTTTAAGTATTTTAATGGCTATGAATAAGATTCATGGCTGAGATAAAACATAAATTGGTTTATTATTCTCTAAACGTTATTGGCTGTACCGTGGACTCCACTTTCCCAGTTGGGCTCTTCATTTTAAGGATCTTTCTGTCCCTTTCAATCCATGTGCAGGTGCTGAGCATTTTATTCCACGTCCTTTCCCCCCTTCCACACTTTTTCCATTTCCCTATCTTCTTCTCACATTTTTTGCTCTTGTCAGCAAGCAAAATCCCAAGCTGGGATATGACTTTATTCATACTTTATGTCAAAGCCAAAAGCTTTTGCTGCCCATAGATTAGTTTGGGGCTTTTGGTCTCAGAAAGTGGAGACTGCTCCCTCCAGTGTTTAGAATACAGCATAACGAGATGATCTGCCAATTTTTCTCAGTCAGTGGGGACCAAGGTGCAGTCCGTACACGTGGGGGTTTTCAGTCAAAAATAATTAAGCACACATGATGTTGGGTCATGTTTCATGTGCTCTATTTTGGTTTTAAAATGTGCAGTGTTGTACTTGCATGTCCGGGACAATGTTTTGATGAAAGGTGAAGAGATGGTGATATTTTTATTGAAGAGTAATTACTGCTGAATGAATCACTAGTTTCTCATTATAGTCGCAGTGAAGAAAACTGCTTCTTTTCTTTGACCCCCATCCCAGTTTGTAGTGCAGTAATTCTCTCTCTTATTTCTTTCTCTCTGCACTACTGCCTGTCTATCATTTTTTCCCCCATCCAGGATATGGCAATCTAGGTGGTCTTGGAGGTGGTGGAGTGGGAGCTGGAGGCCATGGAGGAGGTGAGTACTGAAACTGGAATAGGTGGTGTGTGCAACCACTCTCATAATATAATGTTTGACACGGAAAGTCTAAAATGTCTTTGAAATGTGTGTTTTTTAAAGTTTGCACTACCCTGTAAGCCAGCACATTCACTTACTTTTGCCCCTTTTGTTTCATGTAGGTGGTTATGGTGGATATGGTGGAGGCACTGGGGGATTTTTCCCAGGAGCTGGACAAAAGGCTGCCAAAAGAGGTGCAATAGATGGCATAAAATGGCTGGGTAGAAATATGTAACTTTACAGTTTCCTGTAAAGGTAACTGGCGCCATGAATTGAATGATCGGTGTATAGTGATTGGTTGATATTCTATGTTTAAACCCATAATGGCGTCATTTTCCTCCCAAAGTTATATCTGTCAGATGGGCTTTAGGAGCCCCAGGGTGACCTTTTATATTGAGGGACTGTATTTAGCTATAACCACTCTATTTTAGTCCTCTGGTGGAGTGTATTTAGCTATGATCAGTAGTAACGTGTCAAAAACTACGATTTTTTAGATATTAATTACACTAGAACACAGCAGACATCATACATTTGATGTAGATTCATGTATGCATCAGCTATATATATACATTTATTGTTTATGGTTGCTTCCATTGAACACAAAGACAAGGGAAGACATCGCAGGCAGTGAAGCACTTTTTCCTCCATTTCTAAACAAGTGACTGTGATGGAAACTGGGGGTCATCAGACAATGATGATAGAGTTTTGGTTTCATTTTCCACTTGCTTGTTTTGAGTTGTTTGTTTTGATGGCTGCAGAGATATTTTGTGGCTATCCACTCTCAGTTTTCATCCTTTCAGTAAAAATACCTAACATTCCAGGGACTCACATTTGGTTTTTCCTTTCTGGTCTGTGATTAAACATCCCTGTAGAGGTGGAATGGCCACATTGTGCCATTTTGTAACATTATCTCTTGCTAACGTTAAATTAACATTTGTGCTGTTTATTGTAAATTTCAGCTCCTGCTAGGTCAAATCTGAAGCATGAGTTATCAGTTTAGGCATCATCCACATTAGCTGTAATATTACTGCTATTGTTTCATCTGGATAAATATTCAGCTTGGTTCAAGCATTGTCCCACACTAAAATCAGTAGCTGGCACTAAAAAGAAACTGAGACAACAACATAAGAAGACACAATTATTCTGACAAGTTTCCTCAAGGGTCATTTCCTAAATCTTTTATATTGACGAATACCACTGAAATTCTGGTTGTCCTGACCGCAGGTGCAGGAGGCCCTCTGCTACCACATGGAGGTAAGCTGACTCTTGGCCTGACAACTGGAACTGTGCTGAAAGCTGACACAAAGCTTTTTTGAACTCTGATAGATCTGCATGCTTGCATGTTAGGAAAAAGCCAAAATGAATGTTTCGCATTAATGGTAACTCAGCATGAAAACACAGTTTGGCAAACACGTGCATTTTTATCATCTACCTGCAAACCTTGGACAGTCTGAACTTCAGCAGGGCCCAGCGTGACCTTAAAGTCTGTGCTGTGATTTGCTTTTATTCAGCAGGCTGATTAAGCATGGACTCAGGAGGGCCCAATCATGACCAGAGCTGTACAATGGCAAAGAGCCCACTCTTAAGTATTGGTTGGCAATGACAAAACTTCAGTCCCTAGAATCAGTCTGTGATCTTTCATGACACTCGAAATAACTGTCCATTCCCCTCAAAGAGCGCAGATAAAACAAAACATTCCCACGCCAAACTTTTCCTCACCGAATCTCCCGGCCACATACTTACAGGCAGTGCGCAACGTCTGTCCGGCAAAGTATGGGGAATTTAACATTAAGAAATGTACCAAAAAAAGGTTTAAAGAAATACACAGTGTGTTTTATCCTGTTGCCAAGGTCCCTTACAAGTGAAGCTGACAGCTCATTTCCTGCCCAAGGGGATAGCCAAAGAAATGAGGCATTTGATGATTTGCAAGGCAAATGCCATTCGTGCTGGCTGTCTCTGCTGATTAGATTAAAAGTCAGCATGCTTTTGATCACGGGGTGATGACAGACTAGTAGGGCCAGATTAGCTGCTCTCAATACCAATGGGCACTTTAAGGATCTGGCTCCCTGCTGAAGTAAAGTCAAGTCTGGCACAAGCCGCACACCTGCTCATTAATCCTTTTCTCTGTCACGGGGCCCTCTGGTGGTCATGGCATGTACCAACTACTACAGAGTACTTGTGTTGCAAGGTTTTCATTACTCTGAAGTGTGTTAATGACTCCATCTTAAATGAATGCGAGTAGAACCTCAAACTTGAAATTGAATATTTATATTTGTGTATATGCACTTGATATTCAAACAGGGACAGGAGGAGGTCCTGGAGGCACGGGAACTGGAGCTGCTGTGCCTGCTG
The DNA here is from genome assembly GCA_036023655.1 of Nannoperca australis. Classification (NCBI taxonomy): domain Eukaryota; kingdom Metazoa; phylum Chordata; class Actinopteri; order Centrarchiformes; family Percichthyidae; genus Nannoperca; species Nannoperca australis. The sequence continues at coordinate 8,744 of JAVQJD010024364.1, read as the reverse complement.
GAGGCAAGACACACACACATCACAGCATTCTGCCCGTTTTCTCATTTTTTATTTTATTTTATTCATTTCACTGTTTACGTTATCATACTAGTAGCTGTAATGTGATTTCTGCCTCCAGAGGACTTGCCACACTGTTAAATATTCCCTTTAATACTTTAGGAAAAGAATGACATTTCATCTACCAAATTAGCTCTTTGTCAGGTAGGATGGAACTGATTTCTCTGATGAAAATCCAATTTGAGCTCCAAACATAGTGCTTTTTTAATGTAATAAAGTAAAAATGTTAAGGAGAGCTGTTGACAGTGTTTCGGATCTTCGGGAGGCAGGAATCACAGTAACGGTTGTAACGGACTCTGCACTTGGACACATGTGCGTATGTTTTTCACGCTGTATATTTGGCGTACTCCGTTCGATGAGCCAAGTAACATTTAATCTCTTTTTCAGTACCTGTTATTCCCCAGACGGGCCTTCCAGTAGGGGCTGGTGGTGGTGCGGGAAAGAAAGCTGCCAAAGTGCCAGGTTTTGTAGACTCAACAATAAAGTCACAAGGCTGAGGGCAGACAGGACGCAGTTCACATCACAGAATCACATCAGTTGTTCGGTGTGGCTGAAATGTCTTAGAAAACAATTGCTAAATTATTGACAAAATAATGATGTTTTACAAACTTCGGGCCTGCTGTTTTTTATTTTGGCCTTTTGTTTAAATCAGCTTCATCAACATCAGTATATATTTGTACGTCAAACAAAACCTAAATACAGTACTGCAATTAAAATGAACTCAAATGTATTTGTATTGGACTTTAAACACAGCCACATTGATACCAAGTGCTACACACACACACACACACACACACACACATATATATATACAATTTATTTTTGTGGTATTGTTTTGTCATATTGATTAACAGGCACATCCTTTTCCTGGTCAATGTTGTCATGAATGTTTGGAATAAAACAACTTATTTATTAGATTATCGCTGCCCATGCGTGCCAGATCTCTCTCACAAGTTTTGAATGTGGATGCAGATGTGCAGTACTTTCCTCTCATTGGCTGTGGCAGGTGTGGGTGTGCCTGGACTTTACCAAGGTGGACTGGTGCCAGGAAAAGGTTTGTCTTTTTCAGAGATTGATCTCAGGCACTATTTGTCACTATTTGTCACTATTTGTCAGTGCCACAGTCCTGTTCAGGGATTGAATGGCTTTTTTTGGTTGTTTATGGATCCTTCAGGGTTTGGAGGGCGTGGAGTTCTGCCCGGTGTAGCCACTGGCACCGATCTGAATCGCAAATCAAGTAAGGTTTAGAATCTCTTTCATTGCCATTGAATGCCACTGGTATTTTTATATTTAAACATTATTTTTATTGCCTTATATAAACTTAAAAATATAAAAAATATAAACATGGGGAACAGCAGTTCTACAAAGGTAATAGAAAAATATAATAAAGAAGTTCAAAACACTTTAGTATGAAATATTATAAAGATATATTCAATGGAACATGCAGGAGAACAAAATATAAATTAATAAATACATGAAAAAACAAAGAAGCGTTTGTTGTAAAATAAAATTATATATACAAAATGTTATTGGTCTGTGCAGCTTATCCAAAGAGTGATGAGTCTTTCTTGTGTTAAGGCCGGTGCTCAGTGTGCTGTTTGTTTCACTGCTGAAACTAACTCCTTATCTTTCATCAGTGTGTGATTGGATATTTTTGATTTTTCTAATGTAGTTGGAGGGGGAGGACAAGGAGCAGGTAACTTCATTCATGATTATTGCTGTATTACAAACAAATATACTTCTGTCAGTAATATTGCTGTTAGCTGATCAGGATTTTAAATGATTTCCTTTGTCGCAGGAGGCCGTGGGTATGGTGGACAGATGCAGCCAGGAGTGTTCCACGGATACCCCCTCAAATCTCCCCTCAAAGTGCAAGGTGTGAATCTATAAAGTAGCTGTCATTCAAAAGTTGCATTATTCTATTCACATATGTTCATAGTGTCTATTTGAACTTTGTGGATGTTAGTTATTTATTCTCCAGCATACATACATACATGCAGTCTTACTCACCTTATGGCCTGATAAGAAGGTTTTCTATGATGGGTTTTTCACCGGTTGATTCTAAAGAGAGATGTCTGTCTTTGGGGCCCCACAAAGGTTCTTCTCATTTTGATGTACCCAAGCAGAACACTGCCTCAATTGCCTGCTTTGTAGTCAGGGTTTATTACCTGGTCGAATTAAGATTTTTCTCTAATTTCACAGCTGTGTGATCACTGAAATGGTGGTTCTGCTTTCAGCATTGCCTATATTTGATGGTTTAGAGGAGATAATGATGGTAAGAATATAAAGAGAGAGAGAGACTGGCCAGACATTTTGACCACAAGCAGCCATACTTACACCAGGGGGTTCAGGTTCAGAAGTTTAAAATGATTTTCATATTTAGACATCTGAAGAATGTGGTGTACAGTACATTTGTATATGAGCATTAGTATCTAAAGATGACTTACATATCAGTTATCTTTGAATAAGGACTGTGATGAGGCATGTGACAGGCTACAGGAAGTTTCAGCAACACTGCAGATAGGAGGCAAGTGAATGATCCTGCTTCACTGATCTATACTCTTTGTTATGGTGTAGGCCAGACATAATTAAGTGAACAAACTAATAATTAACATAGAGAATATATGAGAAATGTTCTGGATCCTTGAAGTGCTACATATCAAATGGTACATTATGCAAAATAGCAGCAAACGTAGCTGTTGGCACATGCACCGAAAAGTATAATTCTGCTGTAGCAATGAACTACTTGGTTTAAATCTTTCATGTATTTTACAGGAATATGGACTCTCTTTAAGCAGTCAAGTCAAATTAATGGGATTCAAAACAGATACACTTTCATTTTTCTCTTCAGGTGGCTATGGAAGCAAACCTGGAGGTGGCAAACTACCTTTTGGTACAAATATTTCCCTTTTTACATTTGGTGTAACTGTGGCATCAGTGGAAATCCAGGAGTTAATGATATGTCACATATTTCAGGTTACGGCGGTTTTGGAACTGGTGGCACAGGACTTCCAGGAGGACAAGTTGGCCCTGGGTCAAAGCCTGGTTATCCTGTAGGAACTGGTGTGTGTTTTTATAAATGGCCTGTTAATTGAGATGGACTAGAATGGAGTAGAAAGGTAAAAGAAACCCCAAAACAATGTATTTTCTTCTCTCTGAAGGAGTGGGGCCCGGGGGCATCTCACCTGCTCAGGCTAAAGCTGCCAAATATGGTAATCTATCACAGTCATTACCAAGACAATGCTTTTCTATCAAGATACCAGTACAGAACATATTTGTATCTTACTAAAATCAGTGCTGTCTTCCCCAGGTTTGGGTGTTGGTGGTGTTGGCGGTGTTGGCGGTGTTGGCGGTGTTGGCGGTGTTGGCGGCACTGGTGGACTTTATCCAGGGCAGGTGGCAGGAGGTATAATATCTATCAAAAGACATGAAAAAACCCCAACTACAAGTCTATAGCCATGCTAGTAGCCACATGACTTCGAGGTTCATTCCACACCAGAAAGCAGAATTGTTGGATGGTGAAAAATAACACGTTTTGCCAAATTTGCCAATAATTACTACAGCTTGAAATAGCTTGAGGCCCAGCTATACATTGTCAGCTTTCATCTTTTAATAAATGAGTACTATCATCCAAATATGTCACTGTGCACCAAATACATTCCTTGAGCCTCACTAACATTGCTTGAAAACATGAATTTACTTTCAGTTGCCATTCTCTCAGATTTATTAACTTTACTTGTGAAAATCGTATAATATGCTTTCCTGTCTTAATGTTACAGGAGGATATGGAGCTTGGTCCAAGGCTGCTAAATATGGTGAGAACCTTTATGGTTTGAAAGCTTATTTATAACCATATTGTCACACACTTTTATCTGTTCATTCGAAATTAATTTTAGTACTTAATATTACCTTAAGTAAGAGTCTCTCCATTTATGTTGACCTGTCTGTTCTGCTGGTGTTTCTTGGACAGGAGGTGTACCAGGGGGTGTACCAGGAGGAGTACCAGGAGGAGTACCAGGAGGTGCACCACTTGGAGTACCAGGAGGAGTTCCAGGATCACCAGGGTTTGGTGGATATTCACCAGCAGCTAAAGCTGCTAAATATGGTATGGTATATAAAAGGCATTGTCATATGCCCTTTTTATTTTACTTAACATTATGTTGCTCTATGAGCTTTAAAATGTGTGCTTATGTACAAAAGTATAAAATAATGATAATTTACTTAAGTTTTGTCTTGCCATCTCTTGGTCATATGCACTGAAGGACAAGGTGGGACAGGAGGACAATTAGGGACAGGAGGATATGGAGGACACGGAGGCACAGGAGGACAATTAGGAACGGGAGGATATGGAGGCCAGGCAGGAGGTGGAGGATATTCTGCTGCTGCCAAAGCTGCTAAATATGGTAAGGGACAGTCACGCTGACTAACCTGCTAAAATCTCTTTCTTATCTAACTTGTCCTGCACCTTAGCTTTTTGAATGAGCAACCAAACTATGATTCATGATAAAAAGGAGTATTTCTAATATTTCCCCACAAATCTTTTATCTTTCAAAAAATGTGTAAATTACACATTGGCCTTACTTTTGTCTGCAAAAATGATTTTAGTCGGACTTCGACAAGTCTGTAACTGTGAACATGGTCAGCTTTCAGATACTACAGATTGCTGACTTTGTGGACTCATCTAATTTTCATCCATGCTCATTATATGAAAATATAATTATTTGTGGTTGTAATTCTTCTATACTGTACAATGCACCTACAGTAACACAAGTACATTACGTTTAATGTATTTACCACACAGCTAGCTTTACATGAAATGGCTCATTAGGCAACCTTGTTATCAACAGGAGTAGGGGGACTGGGAGGAACCGGAGGACTGGGAGGAACAGGAGGACTGGGAGGAACCGGAGGACTGGGAGGAACAGGAGGACTGGGAGGTGGAGGATACTCTGCTGCTGCCAAAGCTGCTAAATATGGTAAGTATAGATTACTATTATCAGATCTCAGAACTTGTTATATGGTTCCTGTGGGTGAATCTGGATTCTAAGCAGCAGTGCCCAGTGATGTGTGTGGCAGAGAATACCAAAGGCCAGGCAGTAGGCCATGAAAGAAACCATGAAAGGGGCTGAGACTGAACACAGAGGAGTTGAGATCACAAGCAGTGGTCTGGCGGTTGTATGGTTTATTTTACAGCTTTGACATTGCTACCTTTGAAACGCCCAGCAACTCTACAGTCTTGACGATGCTCAAACCTGATTTCCTGCTACCTACCACTACAACATTCACATGCTAAGCCAATGAAAGAGAGGGGATGTTGTATACATATGTTTATGTAGTCTGCACAAGAAAAGGGGAAGGCCCACTTCAGCTGCAGGGCTGGTTTATTGTACAAACTGTAGCATTTAGAAGGTCTGCTCAGGGAAGAAAAGAACATAAAATACATCTTATTAATTGTTATAAATACTCTAAATTTAATTACCAGTAAACTCACTCTATATGTAATATATTAAACCATACTACCAGCTTTACATGGAAATACATTTGTCTTTCACAGGAGCAGGAGGAACAGGAGGTCTTGGAGGAACAGGACTGGGAGGTGGAGGAGGACAAGGAGGGGGAGGATACTCTGCTGCTGCTAAAGCTGCTAAATATGGTAACTGTCTCTCTCTCACTCTCTCTCAATCTCTGGAAAAAAGAAATAGTACAGGCCAAAATCATTGCATTGCATTTAAGCAGTGTTTTAAGTGACTGTGCATGATTACATGATTCATTTTTGCATTAAAGGTCCAGGTGGTGGAGGAGTAGTTCCTAGCGGGGGTGCAGGTGGAGGAGGAATCCCTGGAAGAGTCCCATTTTTACCAGGATATGGATGTAAGCATGCCCCACTGACCCTTTATCTACATGACATATTTTATAACCTTGGATGATCACTTATTTAATCTAACCTCTTCTGGGTGGGTTGTGTTGCAGCTCTGGCGGCCGGTGCTAAACCTCCCAAATATGGTGAGACTGCAATCTTTACCATTTGACATAATGCAATGATTACCATGTCAGAAGGTGTGGCTTTTCTCTTCTCAGTGCGGAGTTTCTCACCCATTTTAAAGTAGAACATACTATTACATAAATCTGTTAGGATCACAAGTTTTGAAACAATTGCATTTTGAATGCATTAATAGATTTGTGTTTATTTGCTAACATGATAATGGCAGAAGCTGACAAAGTCTGTATGTTGTAATGTTTCATTTATAATTAGACAGATTAGTTATTTATTCACTCCCCATCAGGAGTCCCAGGAGCAGGCCTGGGAGGAGGTGGAGTTCCAGGGGGAGGAGGACAGATACTTCCTGGTGGTTATGGTGGTAAGATGTTAAACTGGTATATGAGTGTAGACATAAAGGTTTTGTACAATGAAAGTGCCTCCACTGTTGAATTCTTCATCACAAACATTATGTTGCCTCCTGACAGGTTATGGAGGTGGTGCTGGAGTCAAACCCCCAAAGTATGGTAAGATGTTTTCTTTATGTGTTTTTTGGACTAATTTGAACAATCATCTGAATCATCTTTATGCTTTCTGGACCTTAGGCCATATTTTAAGGAGATGAAGATACAAATGTGGTAGACACTGTTGAGTTATGACAAATTAAAACGGTTAGTAGCAAAAGTTACAGTGCATGTGTATTTTGTTAAAGGTGTTTCAGTAGCACAAGGTCCAATGCAGGATCTAGATTTGGGGGTACGGGAAGAGCAGTGCTGGTGTAGTACTAGAAGTAGGAGGAATAACATTTTAAAAAAAGCATCTATTTACATGATTCCCATTCATCCCAATTTCATTCATCTTCCCATATAGAGACATGTTCTCATTTACTAATGTATTGTGATAGGTAGGATAAAGTTTTGAATTATTACTGTAACTTTTCCTACCTATTATTACAACATATTAACCGTAAACTAATGATGCAACCTGCTCTATTTCACTGAATTAGGAGTTGGAGTCGGGTTCGGAACCGGAGGACTGGGAGGCACAGGAGGCGCAGGAGGAGTACCTGTTCAAGTGCCAGTACAAGGAGGTGGACAATACTCTGCTGCTGCAAAAGCTGCTAAATACGGTACAATAAAGAAACACACAAACACAAATATCACACATTTAGAGACGTTCAATGGTGTGTAACTTAATTCTGATAGGATCTGTACAATTTTCAATAATTACAATTCTGTTTCCTCACTTACTTCATCTTTTCCTACCTATTATAATATTTTATTAACAGTAAACTAATGATGCAACCTGCTCTATTTTGCTGAATTAGGAGTTTCGGGAGGAGTTGGAGTCGGGTTAGGAATCGGAGGACTGGGAGGCACAGGAGGGGCAGGAGGAGTACAATACTCTGCTGCTGCAAAAGCTGCTAAATACGGTACAATAAAGAAACACACAAACACAAATCAGAATCAGATTCAGAAATCCTTTAATAGTCTCGCAGTGGAGAAATTTGCATTGTTGCAACAAAAGTGGACAGTGCAGGAGAGAGAAAAATCAAATCAAAATAGAAGTAAAAAATATAAATAAATGACATGGTAAAAAGCACACGTAGTGACATGTACTCCCACGGTAATAAGTACGTCTCTAAATATCACACATTTAGAGACGTTTAATAGTGTGTAACTTAATTCTGATACAATTTTCAATAATTACAATTCTGTTTCCTCACTTACTTCATCTTTTCCTACTTATAAGATTTTATTAACAGTAAACTAATGATGCAACCTGCTCTATTTCGCTGGATTAGGAGTTTCGGGAGGAGTTGGAGTTGGGTTAGGAACCGGAGGACTGGGAGGCACAGGAGGGGCAGGAGGAGTACCTGGTCAAGTGCCAGTACAAGGAGGACAATACTCTGCTGCTGCAAAAGCTGCTAAATACGGTAGGTGACATAAGCACACAAATACGAGACGTTTTCATGTAAGCAAAGTAATTCTGATAGGATGGGTAAAATTTTTCATTATTACAAATCTGTTTTCTCACTTACTTCATCTGATCCTACTTATAAGATTTTATTCATTAGTGTGTAAACTTACACATTCATCCTTGTTTTCTTGTGCGTAAACTGCTCAGCCACCGTGCAAAGGAAACTATTCACTATAACATTTAAGTGGGAGACCAACCTTTACAAAAGCTGTTTGTATTGTGGTGTAGCAGATCAGTGGCATCAATTTGCTGACCTCATGTGTGCCTCTCCCAGGGGGCGTCACTGGAGTAGGACTTGGCGTGCCAGGAGCTACTCCAGGTACAGCTGTCCGTGTTGTTCCAGATGGGTCTGCTGTTGTAGTACCTGATGGTAAAGGTGTTCCTGGAAAACCAGGTAAAGCTTAGAATAGTTTCTTATTTTCTTAAATGAGTCTTTTGACAAGTATTGCATTGTGAATTATCTTTTTATTGCTTTTACAGCAAAGGACACAGGTCTTGCTGGAACTCCTGCACCAGGTACACTGAAATGCCAATACCCTGCATTTCCTAGGACATTTACTGTACACATATGTTTTAGCAGTAGCTATTGTTCCGTCCACTTTCCGGTGGCATCAGGAAAGCGCTGGCAACAACATGTACAAGATGGTCACAGAGTCACGGGGTGGTTGATCGTACAATAATTTATTTGACATACATAAACAGACACCACAAAACATGAAGTGGGGGAGGA
>JAVQJD010024360.1:0-12500 GCA_036023655.1 Nannoperca australis | reverse complement strand
GGAGTCACTTTTCTGACTCATCAAAACACATCTTCCTTTCATTCTTTCCTTCCTTTGTTTTTAACAATATTTTTTTGCCCCACTGAACATGACACCTCGTCCTACTTTCCCCAGACAAGGAATCTTTAACAGCACTTCTAAAGACTCAGCTGGGCTCTCCTCCCTGTGTGCTAAAGACTGGCTCATGCGCTGCTGTGTGGCTGCTGTGGATTTGCTGATTTTTATGTTTCTTACAAGAACTGCAAGTTTGACATAGTAATCGAAAGGTTGGTGAAAATATTAACCTCTAATACATTATTTTTTTTAATATAGTTGCTTACCAAATCAAACAAATCAATCAAAAAAAATGTTGTCTAAATTCCTGAAAACATGGCCGCTCCTGTTAACTGCACATGCATGGCACCACAACATCCATACAGTATGGTCTGTGCGTGGTGAAGTGTAAATGGTCAGTGTGCATTATAGCCAAATTACGTGTTTTCTTGCTCTGAGGAACATTCTAGCAGAACCAGTCCTATGCCATTAGCTGTACAGCAAATATGATTTCACGGCATCCATTGAGTCCTTCACCAAGGATTTGTGTTGTAGGCTTGAACACGAGGAGCAGCAGGGCCATCACACTTTGGTCCATCTCATTTAAAGCTGGCATGGTTAACACAGTCTCTCTCTCTCACACACACACACTGGACAAGTGTATGTATGTGTGTGTGGGGGGGGGGGGGTGTCTGGGAGCAGAGCGGGTGTTCTCTGGCACACTAATCGGCATGACAGAAATAAAATAAAGAGAGTTGGACTCCGTCAAAACATGTATGGCCCCTTAAACAGAGAGCTAATAAAAGAGCTAAAGCTGCTTGTCCTTTCAGCTGAGCCTGCCTGATCACACACCAACAGTCACATTATCTTAATTCAGGGGATTCTTTTAAGTGTCTCCTTAAACAACGTCGAGAACGCTGCTCGGGAAAGACAAATGAGTTTACCAGTTTTAGCAGGGGTAAGTGCCTAAATCCAGCGCCATCGATCCCTATCTGGGTTATTACGAGACTGTGAGCTGCCACTGGAGCTCCGCTGGTCGAAAAGGCTTAAAATATTACGGGCTAAAGAGGGTGGAGAGCTGTGTTTGAAGCGAACCACCTCACCCTCTGTACTGGTCAATACATGCAGGCGCCACAAGAAGGGCATTCACATATGCAAACACTCATGAGTGACAGTCACAGCCACCCCGACATTACTCACACACACACACACACACACACACACACACACACAGGTAAAGGGATGCCTTCAGAACCAACAGATTGCCCCTCTGACTCCACAGGGGAAATTGATTTTTCTCTCTCTCTTGTCTTTTTCTTCTCAGGGAGGTGCTGGGCAGGTTTTTAACCTAACACTCTAACCTGAGTGTTAATGCACAAAGAGACATCATGTCCATTGATCCAGTTGTGCCGCCAGAGCGTCTTTAAATGTCTGAGGGGGAAACAACACGGGGGGGTTTATGCTAAACTAGTGGGATCATAGCCTTCATGTGAAAGCCTTGCAGAGAATTATTTACTATTTGAAATCCATTTATCACAGTTTGCTGCTGCAGTCATTATCATCATTTGATAGGGGAAGAATAGTCAAGGTAATGTAGTAGTTTTAATTGTACTACTTCTGGTTTGGGCAATACACTTCACATAAACAGCAGCTGTTAGATGTAGCTTCATACAATACAAAACCATATTTAGATTCAACAAAAAGTTTGGCAAAATATACAGTATACCTGCGACAGTGGGAGGAGTAGGACAAAGAAAGTACTCCAACCCTCCGGTGGAGCACATCCTGTCTGCTAATTATTGTAAAAAAAAATAATAATAATAAGGCTTAATAATACATTAAAGACAACCAGAAGAAAAAAAAATCCCAGCCATAAAACATATGTATTTTTAATATGAATCTCACTGAATCAATACCCTCAATTAGCAACAGCAAGCAAATTGCCAGGCGAGGCGTAATTACTCGAAGGTCAGTAGGTATTATTCACAGTCACTTTAGTTTACCACATTAGAACAAGACAGGACGTCGGGCTAAAATTATAAATTCCATTCCCATATCTGTCCCTTTCTGATTTAGATGGATGAAGAATAATTAACTCCTAATTATTCAGATCACTTAAGGCACTTTCTGGATCCACAAAAGAGATGCAGTCGTGTCTCTCAGCCCACTTCAGCTGCTATCATTTAGAGCGATCCAACAACTTGACCAATGACAACGTGAAAAAAAACACACAAAAAACACTCCGGCTGCCTGTCTGTGTCTCCCCCCCTCCCCCGAACCCCCTCCAGCTCCATCAGTTTCTACCTCAGAGGGTCTTAAGGAGGCATACTTCCTTTAAATTCACCCATATGCAAATTTTAAGATGTGATTTGCATTTTAAAGTATTTAACTCCCCATATTTATTGGGCTCTGAGGCCTTGCTGATCATTGATTTATGTGCTTCCGGCAATCAGATTTCCATATTTTGTGTGGTTTTTAACGACAGTAATAATTCAAATATGCAAAAAGTTGTTCTTTGAACGATATCTTTAATTATATCCTCAAAGCATCATTCCTTTTTCGCTTCCTTTTTTTCCAGAGCTGAGATTGTCTTTGAATAAAAAAGGCTGAAGAATCATAAATTAGACTGTGCGATGAGACATTGACGGGCAAAACTCTAGTCGGTTACCTTATGCACAGGGAGACGTCTTAGCATGTTTTGCCTATCTCAAAAGCCACAAGCAGACTCGGGGTGCTTTGCTGTACAGGGACCCGTGTGACCTTGTCCCCAAAGCCCTTTATTAATGCTGACATTCTTTCACCATAAATCCAGTCTCAGATTGTGAAATTCGTCTCTTATATTCGACCAAAGACCAAAAAAAAACACACACATAAAAAAAACAAGGAGACCTTCCCCCTGTTTTGCCGCTAACACAGAAAGTTTCTCTGTCACCTCTCCTTATTAGAAGTGTCAGAGTCGCCGCGTGCTCTTATGAAAGCCGTCACCCTCCACATGATTAAAAGTGGCGGGTTCCCACCACCGTTTGGCCTATCAGCATCACAGAGCAGCCGTCAAATGTGTCTGCAGCCCTCCTTTCCTATATTCCCTTTGTCACCTCGGCACGGCGTGGAAACTTTTTAGAATAATTGCTCACCCATACACGAGCATGGGTGACTAATATATTAGATTAGTGGTGTTTGGTTGCAAAGGGGAAATGGTGGTGTTTCATTATCTTGTTCACTTGGTAGGCTGCATATTGTGGGAGTCAATATGAAAATAGTGATGAGATTAATTTAGCAAGAGAGCCTGCACATTAGACCCCTGACCATAACGAGCTGCACAATAGCCTGCTAAAGTGAAAATTATAGTACCATCATGTCAGAATTATGCAATATAAATATGTACACAATTTAAATATAATATATATATGATATGATGAAATGATTTAAAAAATGTATTTAAAAATAAATATTAAATACATGAGCAGTATAATTATATTTTTTGCATATTTCATCACCTCATCACCTCTGACTGCAAGACCTTCATCACAACTGTTTACGAGCATGTCGTTTTCTCTCTCCTCTCTCTCTCCCTCTCTCTCTCTAACACACACACACACACACACACACACACACACACACACAGAAAACACACATTTTTCAAACAAGCAACTCAAACATACTGTCTCCTGTTCATTTGGCCAGTTACAACAGTTAAAATGAACATGGTAAACATAAATAATAATATCCTAAATTGTGCTTAAAAACGCAACTGGTAAATTAATAAAAGAAAAATGACTTGTATCTTACAGCCACATCATAATAATTATTAGTCACAGTAATTACTGTTGTTACTGTAAGAATCTTTCAATTTTCTTGATAATTTGTATCATCAAAATACACTCCACATCCCTGCATTCAAAACTGTGGCGCTGTAAAACCATCGCCCACATTGAGTTCAGTACAAGCCAAACACATTAACACGGAGGCCCTTGGAGGATGCATTTCACCCCAATGTTTCACTATCACTACTGAGTCTTGCACTGAGTGCACGGAACATATGTTACAAGCCCCCCCACCCCCTGAGACTCCTGGCACACTACCCTCCGCTCCGCAATTAAGCTTTAAGCCTCACTTCAGATTTCTGCACAGTTTCTCTAAAACTGATCACTGCGGATCAGTGTTATTAAATTAAATTGATTTAATGTGATGTTTATGTTGTGACATACACAGACGTACACTCTCGCTCATACACACAGACCAAACGTACTTACAAGTAGCACCCACACTCCGAAGCATATTTTGGCTTTTATCTTAGAGTCGGTCTAAAAGAGATTACGGAGGGTGAATGTTAAAAATGAAAATTGATTTGAATATATATGTAATATAAACATGGAACTGCACATTCACATTTACATGCACACGATCACACAGAGGCCAGTCCACAAACACACACTTACGAGTAGTGCCAAAACAGCAGTCGAACGCGCTCAATGAGGAGGTTGAAAGCTGATCAATTTACAAAGCAAATAAAAAAAGCCTGATGATAAAATCACTGTAATGCATCGCAAAACTGTATAAACTCCTCTAACATTTGTTCTAAGTAGCACTAGTGAAAGAAAGGTTTTTGTTTGGTAGTTAAATCAGGATGAAGCAAATCAATTAGGCTCTGCTGAAAATCCCTCATCTAGTGTAGCAGAGCTGTGAAACAGAGTGTAAAACTATTCTCTCTCCCTCTCCAGAAAGGTTATCGCATTGTATCTTATTGCCTTTACCTGCTCCTATTCACTGTGAACATGTACTGATTTGAATAAGCACCGCTCCAGAGGCTCTCTTATCAGATCCCAGACGGGTGTGCCAATACAGCAGTATCAGGTACACACAATCTCTCTCTGCCACCCCAAAAAAACAAATATGGAAAAAAAGGTTAGAAGAAAACAAAGAGAAAGAAAGAAAGAAGAGAAGAGTGTTGGTGCATCTGGGATCTGTTGCCTGATAATATGATCTGGCTATAATCACATCCAGGCTGGATATGCAAAAAGTGACCAAAAGAGGAAAGCAGTTAATCCTTCTATGGAAATTATTCCTTTTTCCCCCGTTTCCATTTTCAGTTTTACGCTTCCTTTTTTCAAACTTATTTTCTCATCCAGAATAATTTCCTACAACTGCTGACCTATAGACTCATCAATTTAACTTGCGTAGAAAATACAGGATATAATGTACTGAATTTTTAAGTGGGATATTATTTTAAAAAATCATTAAGTGGTGTGATAAAAACAAATTGTAGATCCACTAATGTGCAACAATTACCCACCGAAGGCATGATATTTTAAAGATTTCATTTCATTAAGAGCTTGCGTTTGGACTTTCTTTCTCACTATTCACAGCTACAGGAATACAATTCCCCAAAGATTGGATTCCAGTTTCAAGTCGCTGTTTGCTTTTGCTGTATGAGGAGAAAACACCAGCTTGTGAAGGCATCAGTCAGTGAGGTTAGCGAGCATGGTAGCAACATGACCTCAGAAAATGTATCCTCCTCGGGTAGGTTAAACACACACAAACATACTCGCACACAAACAAACATGCGCCTAGACCATGCTCATTTCCCCAGTCCTCTTAGCAGGCTAACCTGCTCTCTTCATTAGGGTGCTGTGGGGACTTATCACTGTGTAGTCTTTGTCCTTGCTGTAATTGCCCTCTCGGCATGTCAGCCCCCACCCACCACCGTCACAGCAGCCCCACACCCAGCCAGCCAGCCCAGCATCAGCCCCCTCGTGACAGGCCTGGTTAGACGGCGATGCGGGGAGCCTCTCCTGAGACCTGCTGATCGGCCCCTGAGGTCCACCGGTATAGAGAGGCTTGTCCTAGTTAAAGCAGCACCGGCAGGGACACCCCTCTGAACGCTACGTCTGCCCTGCCACAAGCCCAGCCTCTAACTCCACTCATTTACAACTGCACTAACACCCACTGTGGTAGTCTACCATCTCACCGAAGATACCGTGGAAATACTCTGTAAAAAAATGTTCTACTTTTGAAAGTATGACTTTGGCAAGCATTGGACACTAAAGTACATTTAAATGAGCCATCTCCCTTTGTAGGCATCTAGACACTGAATTAACTGTACAATTTGTTTGTAATCTGAAATAAACCAGCAACAAAGTTTCACTTCATTATCTGTCTTCAACCTGTTCTGACATCGCCACCAACTTACGCAATTACACCTAATTCATGTTCTAGTTGTATTTTATTTTGAAATGACAAATATCAACTGAGATACATGTTAAAAAAGTCACACATTTGAACAAAACCTTAAACAAAATGAATAGAATCTTAATTGCATTTCATTCATGCGAGAGACCCGCATGTACCACACAGCAGCCAGTCACACACTGCAAATCAAGTCTGTGACTGTGGGTTTCTAGCAAGTTGAATGGCGCCATCTAATGTCCGATAAAAAGACCACATGTCATGAACACCAGCGAGCGATTCTTTGAGCTCCAAATTCGACCCAAAGAAACAAATTAGTTTTTTGGCCTTACTTGAAGCTTAAAGTAAGGCCATCAGAAGTAATCAGATTTTGCTGGGGGGGTGGGGGGTTAGGAGGCAGCAGGCAGGCTTTGAAGTGACCATAAAAGTGGGCAGAGTGAACCCCCTAATTTGAAATTTAACTGTAATAGACACAGTAATATCAGTGTTGCAGCATAATTCTGACCTCTGTTTGTTTTGCTGAATAAACAGAATTAATGAATAAATGCTTCCTCTTCACATGGCGCGCTTTTCCTCATCACGCTCAACGTGTTTTATTCCTGCGGGGTAATCGATGTGTCAGCGTTTTCACGGCCGGCTAAAGGGGTTCAGACCTACGCCTCGGTCTGGAGGGACTCAGTGGTGCAGGGGTTAACACAGTGCAATGTTGGGGAGTGCAAAGACAATGGGGCTGACAACGGGGTCTTCTACTTTCCGGCCACATGTCCTTTTCTTTTCCCCGCAGGCCTGACACTTGTGGATACCGGACTGGAAGGCAAGCAACTCCCCCTACCCATTTTCCCCCTCCTTACACTTTATCATCCTTAAAGAATTACCCCCATCTTCCCCCATCAGGAGCTTCGGTACAATTTGGTGGCAACTGTGCTGATGGGGAGATTTTAGTGGCAGCCACAAAGCATGATCCTGACCTCTTCCCCACTAAACCAAACATCAGCTCCCAGGGCCACAAAGACGCCGGCAAACAAACGGAAAGAGATAAAAGAGATGTGATATGCCGTATAATGTTTTAATAACTTTGTGGCACCACATCTGAAATGCAAACACATTAAAGTGATCACTGTGCCCCTCTCATTAAACACACAGCAGTGTAAACATTATCTACCCCCCCACCCACACACACACACACTTGCGTAAACATACACAAAGACCTCATTGCCTTTCTGCATCCATGCATCCATCCAACGGATGCCACCAACAAGCCTTGGGAGTTTTTCTACGGGGGTGTTTTATGCGTCCCATGGGGCTCGGAGACAGTGAGATGTGGATATAGCACACTGAGGATCCCAGTCAAGGACACAGGCAGCATCACTCACTCCGCCATTATTTGCTCATATTTAAAGCTGGGGCTACCTGAGGGACTGTAGCTACACGTGCAGAGGAGGATGGGTGATTTCAGAGTCCGACGGGTGTGCTGAGAGACAGAGCTAAAGGAGACGCAACACAGGCAAGAAGAGAGAGAGAGAGAAAGAAAGGGAGTGACGGAGGGCTTTCAGCCCGGTGATACCAGCGTTTTTATGGCCGAATATTTTTCCCCTTGTCAGAGCTGGATAAGGAATCACCATAAGGTTGGGGAGCATGAATATTGCCCTTGAGGGCCCACTGTGGCTGCTCCTGTTTATGGTTGACTAGCAATCAGCCACCGATTCAGGACCCACAACCCCTCATCCATCCATGTCAGCAATTAATCAATTAAACGGGCAGTGGGGAGGAGTGGGATCGGCTAGGTGTGTTAATACAATAGCCTGTTAAGGTTGATGTAATTTCATCACTAATGTCACCCATTCATCACTGCTTATTATCTGTTTCGCAAAGACAATGGTCAATATCACTTCATAAATCTGAGAATCATCTGGATCTTGTGATATTAAGGCTGAAGGATGCTACGAAATGATGGACTGCAGAGAATGAGCATGAAACTTAACAAGCATCCTGAAACATGTGACATAATGTGGCCTAATAGAAACACCATCTGAGAACAGTTTTAGATACTGTTTGTTTGATAATATACATAAATACATAAATGTCATTATGCTGTGAGACTGCTGAGAGAGTCGCCAAAGAAACATTCTGTCTCTGTTTAATCTTCATGAGTTGGAAATAGCAATAAAACTAACCCCCACTATGGATCCTTGCTGGCCTCTGGGAACATCAAACATGTTAGATATACCCCGCCTGTTTAAATCACAATGTATCTACCGTCTTTTGTCATAACAGAAAAGGCGAGTTTGAGTGTGCGTAAGTAGATGGTAGTGTGTAGGAGGACGCCCTGTCCGCTTGTGTGCCTGGTATGAGCATGTGTGGGCCAGACCACATGTGATACACAAAGTGAGAGCGGTATTTGGCGTACCAATGGATATGAAGGCTTGTATCACTAACAATGTTTTTTGGACTTTAGCCACTGACAGCAGACAGTTTGTGCCAGTATTTCATAACTTGAAATGTCACCATTTTCAAGGCCAAAATATCCCAAAACTTACAAAGACACAGTGTTTGTATGAAATTTTCATCACAGTTATTGAGGGGGAAAAAAAGACTTGGACACAACATTGAGACATTGGACATTGGTATAGAACATATCAAAATATCACTGTTTGAATTTCTAGCTCTAACAACTTTTTTTGTTGTTGTTTTCAGCTCTTGTTCCACACCCAGCCGATGGGCTGTGGGCTTGTAAAGCTCACAGAGACACCATAAGTAATACTGGGCTATACAAATATACTTGACTTGACCTAACTACTAATCAGAACCATAATCCATGCATAATTGTTTGAAATCTGATCAAATTGTTTCATTAGACTTAAGAGTTTACCTCAGACAAGCAGCATAGTGTTGATTAATTTTACAATAAATACAGTATGTAATCCAACAAACTACATTATATCCATCATATCAATTGGACAGCACAGACTGGCTGACGTCCAATTTTTAAAAGGAGGCCAATACCCGCCCTGTATATCGGTCTAATGCCACTAACAGCTTCAGTCAGACACAAAGAGCCTCCCATCCACCCCAAGCCAACATTTCCCCAGCACTCCCAGCAGGTACATCAGCTCAATTATGATGATGGCAATGACTGATTGTATTTTACCTCTCCCCTGTTCCCCCAATACGTCTGGCCATCACACAGAGAGAGAAAGATGGAAGAAGAGAGAGAGAGGTAGAAAGAGAGAGAGACAGAGACCGAGATAGCAGCTTCATCTCCGGTGAGCCACAAGCAGCCCAGATGCCAGTCTCCGGGACGGTATCAAACATCTCTGTGGCAGACTCACCGTGAAAATAATCTATACCTACAGGAAGTCAATTAAAAAGTGCCAGGAGAGATTAAGAGCAGCGTGACAGCTTTTCGTCAGGCCACGGGTTTGTCTGGGAGAACCAGCGTGTTGCGTGTCTGCTGTGAGTGTGTGGAAGGTAACGTGTGTGTGTTGGTAGTAAAGACATGTTGGAAAGTGGCGGCGGTGGCAGCGATGGTGGTGGAGGGAGGAGACCATTGCCGAACACCCTTAAAAGCCCCCTCATAAATATTAAAAAGGCCCTTGGCAGCCAGCAGCTCTGCCACAAGTTTGCAAACCAGCGTAATGTGTCTGTTTGCGCTGAGGAAGGGCTTAGTCCGGATATCAATTAAATCAAGCGCTGTCAGTCTGATGGCCCTCTCAATGGAGGGACAGCCCATTCCCCTCTACACATCAGCTCAGCTTTGTGTCAACCATCCATCTCTCATCCTCCCCTTCCCTTCCTCCTCTATCGGTTGCCATCTTTCTCAGCCCGACCCACTCCTTCTCTCCCCCTCTCTCTCTCTCCTCCTTCTCTCCTTTACTCTCTCCCTCTCCGTCTTTCAAGCAGCCGGTAACTGAATGGACAAATTACTCTCCCCTCCACCTTTAACTCCCACTAAATCTTTCCCCTTTTCCACTTTGCTGAGCCGGGATATTTTATTCCTCCATCAAATATGCATCCCATTAATTAAGTTAAATTACTCCTGACTGCCAAATATCCCCTGCCCCGATGGGTGTCAACACAGAAATGCATGACTGTGAACCTGCAATGACACGGCCCCAACACTTAAACATGAGTTACAGCCTTTTCCAGCTCCATCCATGGGCAGATTACCAGACACTTTGGGCTGCTGGAATTAAGCGCCGTTTGCTCCTTCCCCTCCACCCAGCTTTTTAATAAGTGCACAATGGATGACACTCGCACTTCTGACAATGAGAGGACTGATATTTTAATTACACCCCTTTTTTCATCTGCCTTCCTCTTCATCTTTTAATTGCTGTTGTTAATCACTCATTAACTTCCCCCTCTTTATGTTTTTTCTTCTACGATATACCTATGGCACGATTAGCTCTATAGAGTGGATCGTTCAGCAATTTTTTTTTTATAATTCAACTACTTTAAAGGATAAAGTTTGCACTTCTTTCATGGGGATCTGGTTTGAGGTGGAGGGTGCAAACTTTACTTATGTTGCTTCAATGAATGGAGCTAATTTGCCTTTGTTAGCTGATGCTAATCTTTAGAAAGTAAATTTAAAGTGTATAAATGCTTTCAAGATAGGGTCTTATAAGGCAAAAATGACTGCTACTCATTTCTAATTTCGACTAATTACTATTACTTCATTTCTGTCCTCCAGGTCATGCAAGTTGAGATTTTACAAAAAAGTTTTTTTTTTTAAAAGCTGATGCAACAAAAAGTTGATTGTTTTCAAAAAGAAGCCACCGAGATCATACATAGTGCAGACAATAGCCTCTTAACTCAGACATCCTCAAGAGTAGTATAACTTACTATCATAAGCCTATGTGCTGTGTTGGCTCCCTAGCTTAACTACTGATCTTGCCGTTTAACATCTAGACCCTATGTTTGTTTTTGTTTGTCTTTGATTAAAGTGAAATTCTCCGATTATGAAGCCCCCAGGCCCTAGTTCTGGGCCCACTAAAGAATATGAGATTGTTATTAAAACCTAATAGGACTGATCTGCTGACAGAGATTTCTCTCTTTGTCTCCCGCGCTCAGAGATGCTGAGTGGGGTCCCATTAAAACTCTTGAAAAGCATCCTTTCACCATCACGAGACTGACTGACTTTATCTCCCTCAAGTCCTAGAGCTGTGTAATTTGAAACACATATTTAATAGCATTCATTGCTTTTCTGTGAGACTATAATCTAAAACTCAACTAACAAAGTCATATGTCTGTTGTCATCTCTGCTGAGAGATATCTGCGAGGACACAAAATAAAGTTTGACACTACAGCTTCAAAACAAGTATAAAAAGTGTAAAACTGTACACTGTAGGATTTATATTGATACATCGATTCTGTCTAGAATTGATTTCTCTCTCTCTTCTCTCTTTTTCTTCTCTTGCCTCTCTTTTTCTGTGTGTGCATGTGTGCCTGTGCACGAGTGTGTTTCTATTGCAAAAAACATTAATTTTACAAACATCAGCCCAAGGCTACTAAACACATCCAATCCATTATGCTGCGCTTTATCGTGTTATGGGGGGTAACGGGCTGTAAAGCTGTCTCGGTCATAAAGAGCGATCGCAGAGTGCCGAGTCAAACCAGGATGCCGAGCTCTCCAAGCCATACGCAGCCCTCGTTATCATCAGAACAGCTCCGTCACATACTTAACCTTTCCAGACCAGCCTTTCTGCATTATTTTCCAAATGACCTTTAGCGTTACTTATTTCATTTCCGATAATGGCACACTAAATTTAGTTAAATGCATCAGAGCAAAATGTGTTTATTTTGGAGAAGGGGACACTACACTGACTGACAAGGACCATGTTCCCAGACAGACTTTTAAGTGTCCGAAGCAGTAAACACTAATACATCTTCCTGATGGGGATATATACCGGGTCCTGTGTCTGATGAGCAAATTAGATGTATCAAAACAAGTAAAAAAGGACCATACCTATTTAGATAAAGAGTAAACACACTATAAATATGTAGTTGTCATCTTATATATACAGAAGTTCAGGGATGCCCTGGAGAGAACAGCTCCTTGGCTCACTAACTCTTAGGCCTGACACAAAAATGATGAGGTGCATTTAAATACAAAACAACAACAAAAAAGATTGGGAGATGTTTGCCTTGATTTTGTCATACTTTTTTTTTTTTATATACACTACCGTTCAAAAGTTTGGGGTCACATTGAAATGTCCTTATTTTTGAAGGAAAAGCACTGTACTTTTCAATGAAGATGACTTTAAACTAGTCTTAACTTTAAAGAA
>JAVQJD010024355.1:0-15439 GCA_036023655.1 Nannoperca australis | reverse complement strand
AAGACTAGTTTAAAGTCATCTTCATTGAAAAGTACAGTGCTTTTCCTTCAAAAATAAGGACATTTCAATGTGACCCCAAACTTTTGAACGGTAGTGTATATATATATATATATATATGTGTGTATATATATATGTATATGTGTATATATATATCTATATATGTATTTATACACACACACACACACACCGGCCCCTTTGCTTTGTTCTTTGTTGCTTAATTCTTTCTGAATTCCATGTTTGTGTTTCCTTATCGCCTTGTGTTTACATTGTCTTTTGTTTTTCCCCTGGAGCTATTGTTCCCCGTACCTTGGAGCACCTGCCTCTAAGTTCATTTTTGTGTTAAATAAACCTGATGGAGCCACCTCGTCTGCACTTGAGTCCTTTCCATGCTGCCTTAATGGCTAACCGTAACCAATTTTTTGTATTAGCATGTATCATTTGCTAATTAGCAAATATGCACGCTAATAGAAACAAGACTGAATCTACACCCATGTTAGCAGCTCTAAGAGGTTATATTTACGCACAATGGTGCTAATATGATTACAAAGACAAGACGAACATGTTGATGTCTAGCAGGTATGTTTACCATGTTCACAATCTTAGTTTGGTGGTTTAGCATGCTAACATTAGCTTTTTAGCAGTAAAGAAAGTACAGCTGAGACTGATGGAATGTCACTTGTTGTGCTGGTATTTGGTCGTTATCTAAAGTATTGGACAAATAAACTTTACAAATAGCTGTCGAGACATTTAACTTCAAACTATGAATGTATGTGCAAATGTCAGGGCAAGCCATCCAAGAGAGAAGATATTTCAGTCTGTACCAAAGTGAACCTCGGAGCTATGACACTAGCGTGGCTAATAAAAAGTAAATACATTATCCTCAAATCATTTTCTCACGGCTCCACTGTGCTGATGTTTTTCCCCTCTGTGTGTGTCTGGAAGGCGTGGCTGTTACCTTCACATCTCCTGCGCTGAGTGTGCAGTCAGTCAGCACACCTGTCATTCATCGTTTTCCACCCACTCATAGTCAGATAACAAGCTCTTTGGTCTAGTTTTTGAAAGTGGTTTGTGAGTCTGTTTGTGCTAATCATTAATACTGTGCTCCAGGTTGACGCCATCTTCTTGGAATACCTGCTCACCTGTATGTTCATCAAGTGCCTGCCTGCCGTCTAACTCCTCGCCACAACTTTCCCCCTTTTTTGCCTTCGCTTCACTCTCCATCTGATCTTCACCCACTCATTGGCTCCCCTTCCATCTTCCTCTTCCCTAGTTCAAATAAACCAGTTGTATTTTCATCTACTCCAGTTTTTTTGTCCTGCATTTTGGTCCCACTCGTCAGCATGTTGCACATTTACATCTATTTGTAGTCATCTAACTGCAACTTAAAACAAATGCAAATAGCAAAAGCTAATGAAGAGCATCATCAGTTTGACAGGACATGCACAGTATTTAGAAAAATGGCTGAAAAGTGAAAACAAAACAAGTACAGAAATGTAATGAACTCTAACAATATAGCCTATGTGTAATGTTATGTAACATTATTTGAATTGGTAATGAGCAACAGGCTAACGCTATAGATTAACAATGACAGTAGTCATATCCAAATTGTGCAATAACAGCGTGGAAAGGCTTCAGTAACTTCATGAGCCACAAACTATGTTAACAAATAGCATGCTGTCTGTATTTAGGTCAGTTTTCTGTATGTGGTTGTGTTTTCCTCATCTGCTTGTGTTTTGTCTGTTTGCAGAGTTTGTTTGTAGAGTGCAGCCGCTGATATCCCCCTCTCTCCCCTGTCTCCATTAGTTATGGAATTGTCATCAATTCCTTTCAAGTTTTTTATTTTTCTTTCTTCACACAACTCCTTCCATCACCTTTGGTGTATACATCTGAGTGCAACACCATTGATGCCTTTAACAGAGAGACTGTCAAAAAGTGTCTACAGGAAAGACCTTTCTGGCTTTGTATTTTGTCTCTTATCTCTAGAAATGAGAAGCATCTATCTGTAATCGGAGCCCTGCTGGGAATTTGCTTGTGAACAGCCTTTGTTTCTCTCTCACGTCAAATTTTAGTATCTTTCACTCTTTCAAAGAGCACTGCATACAGTAAACAGCCTCTGTTTTGGCTCTGTTTTGGCAAAGGCGGCTGAAGTGTCATTAGCTCCATTTTAGGCTTGGCTGGATATCGACTTGCAGTTGTATCAGCAATTCCTTGTTTGGAACAATGAACCTGTGGTACATCAAACAAACACTGCCTTATGCTCACATTTACAACACACAACCAAAATGTTTGTAACACAGACTTGTGATTGCTGAAACAATACTTAGGTTCATGTGGAAACAGGACGAAAATGATATTGACGCACACAGCTAGACATAATGTCAAATGACTAGTCTTAATTCCTAGAAATGCATATCTTCTAAGAACACTGCTGTTAAAATATGTTGTATAGCAAAGGTTCTCAAACTTATTACTTAAAGGTCCACATCTGCTTTTTTTTCAAGGTCAGAGGTCCAGAACTTAAAACCACATTCATCTGGATGATCGCTGTGAATAATCTCCAGCTACACTGAATATTTAATATCACTAACAATTTCTCCATCAATATTGTATGTATTTCAAAATAGAAAACGTTACACTTCATAACTTAGGCCATACCTAACACAAGGTATGGGGTGGGTCTGGATTGACTGGATGTGGATCTTGGTCCGGACTTTGAGAAGTCCTGTTGTATAGAATATGTTGTATAGATGGCTTTCCGGTTAACAGACGATGCAGGATGTGCGCACAGCAGGGGGTAGAAAACTCTGGGACAACATTGTTCCGACTGCCCATCATTCCGAAACCGCAATAGTCCGAAAAATGTCCCATTGAACCAAAAATCCACTTGTCCAACAGCCCGTTATCTCGAAAATAAATACATGCTCTCCCTGCAGTTGTTATTTCAATGACCATCGGCCCTGTTCATGGTGCCGGATCCGCAGGGGGTATTTTTCATTACCACCTCAAACCACCTTTGATAGAAATCTGTCAGCTCTGACAAGCTAACACAACACATATTCCAGTGACAAACTGCAGCTAGTGGCATTAATAACACTAACCTGACTGTACAACATTAGCTCTACACGTAGTGAGAGTATTTGACCAAATCATCAATAGGCAGCTCAAATTATATTTAAGTGTTTAAGGTGCAAAGGTTGGTCTATGGATAAGCATAAAGTAAATCCTAACATACATTACATAAAGCATGTGAGTTATTCATGACCAATGAACAGACGAAAACATCGGCTCTGTGAAACAATGAGGACGCTGTAACGTTTCTCATATTAACATTTCCACATTTCCATTATGTTTTCCATATGATTTTCCACCATTTGTCACATCCCGTTTCCTGTTTTATTTTGAAGATTCTTGTCTCTTTAGTTCCTGTCCTGATGTGTCCTTGATTCTACACACCTGTTCCTCTGCACGCACCTGTCAGCCACTTCTGTATATATATACCGGCCCATTCCTTTTGTTCTTTGCCAGATTGTCTTGTGTTTCCTCCAAGCGTTCAAGCCCTGTTTTTATTTTAATAGTTACTTTGCTTTGCTTAGACGACCAAGGATTCTGCCTTGCTGTCTGACCTTTTGGATTTTTGACCACGGTCTGCCTCTGTTGTTGCCCTGCTCTTGGAGTTTGACTTGTAGCATATAAACTCACTCAAGAGACTTTCTTGTTGCCTGCTCTTGAGTCCTTCCTTCAGTGCCTGACAGTTTGAGGTTTGATTGGAACTACTAACTCGTAGCACCTTCTTCTGATTCTGCAGTGGTTTAATGGTGCCTGACTGGAGAATTACACCGATTCACTTTTTATTTTGATGAACCATCTCCTAATATTCACATAACACTAATGGATGGAAATGCACATTGAATCGCATTCCTTTTGACCATTTTATTAAATGTTATTTTGTTAAAACTTGTGCTACATTGGGACCTGGCTCTTGGAGCATTGTGTCAAGAGTAGAGTATGAACTAATTTAGCCAGTATATTACAGTGCAGTAAAATAAGGTCTGCCAATCCTTGAAGTCAGATAATTACAGTGTACAAGCAGGAGGAAGTCTTAGAGAGATATTATATTATTTATACAAGTGACTACAATACAAACATGCAGTTTTGTAGTATGGTGATGCAACCCCAAACAAAATCCCATTTCATTTTGCTGTGGCGTTAAAGTCATTCAGTTATCGCAGTGCTTTTCACACTTATTTAATCCAGGGATGTTTGCAGAGGCCAGGAGGCTCCAGTCAGTGTTTTGTGTAAGCCAGGGTAGAGGATATGGAGCTGTGTCACTGTGCTAATACCTTCTTGTGCTCATTTCCCCAGACAACTAATCTAGCGCGGGGGGAAATGGACCCTGATCCACTTAACAGGCTGTGAGGAACCCTGTTGTGTCTCATCTCTACTTGTCATCACTTTCTCCCATCTACTTCTTTGTTCTAAATTGAAGAGAAGGTACCTGTATTCTGTTAGACACTTTATCATATAATGGTATCAGAAAGCATAAAATAAGTGCTTGAGATTGAATCCTTATCTGTTTGGTCCAGGTTTTGTTTATTTTCAGTTTAGCCTAGTGGATTTAAATAGAAATTAAAAACTGGATTCAAATCTACAACATGACACAGTGACACAGCAGTGAAAACAAATACAGATTAAGCTAGAGATCACCAATTCCCTGCAGTTCAGGCCAAGGATAATGTCTCTCCCTGAGGCTGCTGTATGAATGGGACATGCAGCTTAGAGGTTCGGGACCAACATCATTACAGGTCCCAAGGTGTCCTTTAGGCCATCACAACTATGTACAGTTTATTAACATCGATTTCGGCACAGCCAGACATTAGATCAGAAAGTCACTTTTCTCCTGATTTGACAGAACAGCACAGATAGCAGCTACCCTATGTCAGCCAGAGACGTAAGTCAAGTAATTGTCTTTAAACAGTACAAGGTTTCAGTGACGAAGGAGCTGTGGCACAGTAATAGTTAGAAGCATCAGGTTATAATGGCTGGACTGTATAGCTGCATTTGATATGACTAGTCAGCTGATATCCACGCAGCTGGTGATTTTATAACAAATGAAACAGATGAACCTACGCTGTGCTTCATGTGGGGTAGGATTTTATATCTTATTTTTTGGTTCACAGGTTGAACTGCTCCTTAAAAAAACTATCCTTTGTTTGTTGTCTTCTCTGGTGCACTAGTCAGGGGGACATTTACAATGCAGCAAAGAAAAACTTGCACACAGAGAACAAAATTCAGACTGGAGTGTCAATTTTAAATATTTGTCTGAAACATTACAGGGCTGTACAGACAGTGAGAACGAAATGTGCAAGAGTGTAAATATTTCACTCCACATTGTACTTTCCGCAGTGAAGAATGAAGCATGTGTGATGAGGAGCCTTAGATATGGTGTACTCCACAGGTGCTTGATTAAACACACATGAAGCCAATGCACCTAGTTTGCACCTTTATGACATTAGCATCACAAGCTTTGGTAAAACAATGTAGTGCTTCAGTACAAAACTCAACAGAGACAACAACCACCCCCAAAAAAGCATAATATAAGCTTTGGTTGCATACAACTAATCCCGTGGTTTCATAAATCCATGCCACAAAATATAAAAATGTGTGCTTTTGTATGTGAACACATTATGAGACACCAATGGAAACATGGTGCTTTTTTCCCTATGTCTCTTTAGTCATGATGGTTCACAGCTCATGGTAACTGAATGAAGGGGAAATGTAAAACACATTGTGTGCTGCACATCCGAGGATGTTTCCCAGAGGAAGACTCAAGACAATTTAGAAGTTTGAAGTTCTTTAGGAGGTCAACTTCAACTGTTGAGTCACTGCAAATAGCAGCACTGCTCAGTTCATGTGCATCCTTAACAAACAAGAAATGTATAATAAATCATGAATTAACAGAAAAGACCAACCAGACACTTAATGCTTACAACAGCTATTCCGTGTCAATCATCAAATGTTGCCACACAAACTAGTTTAATCATAGCCTTGTGTTGCCAGGCGGGACACCACTTAAAGTCACCACCGCTGGGAAGCTAAAACCCCTTTCATGCTGTTCTGTACTCTGACTCAACACCAGCGACTGAATTCCCCCTTTTCATTTTCACATAAATACCCAAATCGAAGCTGACACCCTTTATTTGGTCCTTATTAATGCAGGACACCAGGACCACCATAATATTTTCCACCATAATATAATCCATGTCCCTGTTGCATGGAGCCAGCAGTAAATTAAAGCATTGCAAATAAAAAGAAAATAAAAGAACTGCATGCGTGTCTTTTGTGGGTATTCATGCACTAGCATATGTGCGCTGTGTGATTTCATTCTTGTGTGTAAAAAGAAGCTGAACGTTTCTTTGCTTTAAATAATACAGGAAAATATTTGGTCAAATCATTTTACCATCCATCCAACCTCATTTTGATCAACTTGTTTGCGCTGTCCTTCCTCATTACTTTGTTTAGCCCCACTGTGGTTGAGAAACAGACATATCATATCTATCAAACAGGGTTTGTACAAAATCTTGAAAGTTTGAAAGAACTGTTATGTTTTCAAGGTTAGGAATAGGCTTGAATTTCCCATTTAATTTTGGTGTTTCATCATCTACACAGTCACTCACAAAAATGTTTAAAAGTTTCAAATGAAACGATCCTGTCCTCATATTTGTAAGTTGTCTCCTGGCATTTATAGTAACTATATGTGATGATAAAGGCTTCAAGAGTCTGGAAATGTTTGGTGCTTGAATTTTACTGTTAAAAATATGTAAATAACCTATCAGAGCATCTTTACAGTAACATACCACCGTCCTGTTTTGGCTCCTTCTCTGTGCCTAATCATGGGAAATATAAGGAAAGCCTATCAGCTAACCTGCCTCACGAGAACTGTAAGAAAAACATCCGCTATGCTTACCCTCGAGGCACAGTGTAACGTGAGTGAAATTGTGATCTGATTCTAAATGCACTGTAGCAGTAAGTGTAGATGTGTTCTCTGGTTCAGAGTCAAAGGAAACAAACAGACATATCAAATGAGGCTGCCTTGGCTTAAACACCTGATTTAATGTGGTACAAACTAAGGACAGCGTGTTGTTGGGTGGTTCTGGTGATTGGGCACAAAATAAGTCAATATGGTACTAAACCTTTGAGTCGTCTCATATATCAAAAATGGCAAGTCATCACAACTTAACCCCTTTAAGAAAAGGGGGGGGAAATATTTTTAAGTCAATCTGACTGGCTAAAGATGCTATTAAGTAGTTAGTCTACCCCTTAATCAAAAGGTAGTTTGACATAAGCAATATAATAATAATAATAATAATAATGATTTATGAATTAGAAGAAATGTATTGTCTCACAACTGTCTACAACCTTGTCTCCAGTTGCAACAGGCAGCTGTTTAAAGCTCTGATAAACAGCAGATAAAGTAAGCGACTAGCTAACATTGGGAAAATAGTGGAGCATTTAGCAGCGAAAGAGGCAGCTATTTCCTTCAGAAAGGAAAACAGAGCTAAAAGAAGTGGCCATTGGTCATCAGGTGGACACCAAGCCCCAAGTAAGTGCCCCAGGCGTTAAAGCCAATTTGACATAGTGGCCAAATCATGTAATTACCACTTCTAGGTCCGTCATGTGCACACTGGACCCAAAAGACTTTTCCTATAGACATTGTGAAAGAGACGTCTGTACATCAACTTTCCACAACGAACACATAAATAGCCCTTATTTCAATCATTATGTCCTGAAAGTTGCATAACGTGTTCCCAGCAGATTCTACAGTATGTAATCAAAGCAAAAATGCCAACCACGCACTTTAATGCCAATTAAATGTTCATTGTGTATTATGTTTAATGTTTAGTTCACTTCAATTACAATAAAAAACAGATCATTCTTCCACATTCTCTCTTTCCTCTTGGGGTACCTTGCAGATAGAAGAAAAACAATTTGTAAGGCTACTTTGGAGGTAGATGGAATTTTGTTCGTGATGTTGACATTTGGAAAACTCAGCAGAAATATGTCATTCCATAAACTGTTTAAAGATAATCCACAGACTTTGTGATAGTTTTCATTTGGACTTTGTCCATCCAAATGGAGGGTCCAAGGGTAGAGGATGTCATATTTTGAACAGACTGTAAAGCCCTTTGAGGAAAATGTGTAATTTTGGCCACTATAAATAAAGTGTACCTGATTTTCTTTTGACAGCAAAGTATAGTAAACGTGTTGAGATTGAAGTCTGTGGATTATCCGGAGAAACCACAAGCTCTTTTCTGGAATGTTTTTTCCAATGTTTCCAAAGTTTTGCATGCCATAAAAAAAAAATTCCATTCACCTCCATTATTGGTGGGGTGCCAGAAATCCCTGTGGCCCACATCTTTAAAACCTGGCAAAACAATCTGCATAGCACTACAGTAGGAGTAAGTGGGGAAAATATGTGTTCTTGTGATTTAAGTGAACTGACCCTTTAAAGTCTGTCAGTCATTTCACCTTGTAATAGTTAGCAGATTGGCAGAAGGGAGCAATAAATGATAACACACAGTGCATATTTCTGCAACGTGAATAGTGCAGTCATCATCTGTTATAAATCCTGTCATCAGATCAGCTCTACAGCTGCGAGAGAGGGAGAAAGATTTAAGTCTCTGTAGCTCTACGTTAGTTTTCCTCTTCATGGACATGGACTGTGACAGTGCCACTGTTGCCACTGTTGCCACCACCATGACACAATGCCCCTTTAACATGAGGTCACATCTGTCTAGCAGGCCTATCCAGCCTGCAATAGCTCAGAGTGGATTTCTGTAATTGATAATGAGAAGAGAGGGCACAGACGTATGTGATGTAGCGCGAAGAGAAGTCACAAATGGAAATAAAGCAGCACTAAGTGCAGACCAAACGCTTCCAACTTTGGCTCACGTCAAAAAATCCAAGGAATGTTAATTTAAGGGTTGCTGAATGAAGGCGAATGGGGAAATGCACAAATGACAAATGAAGTCCTGTGCAAACTTAAGAGGTCACAACAAAACCTGTGCCATTTAATTTGATTTTTGCTTTTCCATGCAGCCAATTTAACCTGTTGCTGCACTGTTTGTCTTATTATTGACAGCAATAAAATCAAAAGGTTGTTGATGATGTAAACAGATGGAGATCTTCCCCTCAAAATGCTGTGCACGCCCTGACCTGCTGTGCTATTACTTATGCTCTCTGCATATTTCAACAATTTCCTCTTTTTCCCTACAGAGTCATGACAGTAAAAGCCTCTGTCGAGGTAAAAAACCCTTTGGCAAAAGGTAAATGCCTAATAATGTAAAATAAAAACAGTTATTTATATTATACGGCTTCTTAGGAGGCCTGCTTGTCATTAATAACAGACTGATGTGTATGAGTGACAGTGAAGCTGAGGGCGTATCCAGAGATGAGATCCAGGTACAACTTTATAGAAACCAAACACACACAGAATATCCAGTAAAGGAGTTTGGAGAGAGCTTATGTAAGACCAAGCCCCTTTTGCATTTAAACTATGATCTAAGAATCGTATCTCACACATAAAAAGTATAATTTAAAATACATTTCCACCATTTATATTTAATGTAAAGGCTGACAGTAGCCTTGATGTATCGCCTTTTTCTAAGCGACAGCTCCAACCCCTCCCACAAAGCTACAGTAGGCTAATGACGTTAAAAGGCATTATATTGTATGTACATACATATAGATAGTGAGGAGATGTACCTACATGCAGGAGCTGGGAGCACAGCAGGGCTAATCTGTTCTGTACCATGGCTACCACTAATGCGCTACTTATACACATAAGAGCATTTAAGAGAGGAGAATTGCAGTAACCAGCAACACTAGCAAGATGACCAGTGGCTAATAGCTAATAAGCTAATTCACAAGGAGATAATGTTTTGTAAAACAAGACGGAAGGTATAATATCAGGAAGTTTAAAGAGAAGCATCCTCATAAATTAAAAGCAAGTTCCCAGTTTTTCAAACCATTTGTGACTAAACTTAGAATTGGGAAATTTAACTTTCTCGCTTTCTTGCTGAGAGTTAAATGAGAGGATCTATCCCACTCTCATTGCTCTACATAAAGTAAGTTAGCTTAGCAGGCACACTGGAAGCACAGAAGGGGGAAGCTAACAGTCTCTTTTTATATAGCATATAACTACAAATTGTCATTTTCACATGTATGCATGCACATGGATAGAACAAACAAGATACAACACGGTAATTGGTGAGCTTTAGATGTGCTGGTGGTTGGAGAGGCTAGCTGTCTCCCCTTGTTTCCAATCTTCAAGCTAAGCTAGGCTAATTGCTTCATTAATTGATTAACTCAGAGACATGAGGCTGATATCAGTCAAATGATCTTATGCTGGGAAAGAGAGTGAACCTTGTGGTTCCAAAATGTCAAAGTTTATTAATTCTCTCAATTTATATATATGCATACATTTCTCAATACACAAACCATGCTTTCTAACACTGAATGTTGGATCTGTACTTTTGGCTACATTCAATCTGGAAGCAAGATGTGTTGCTTCAATTTTTCACTAGAAGAACTATTAGCTAATTTAACGCCAGCACTGCCTCTGTTTTCTCCCAGCCTGGCTGCAAGAACCATTTGACTTACACTCACAATGGATTCTGTGTTTCTCATTTTCCTAAAGGACATTTATCATAGTTTTTGAAGGCCAGAGCAATTGCTCCATTAAAGTGTCTTTAAGACCAGAGTGGTTATTTGCTCAGTAACAAAGCTCGGCTTTGCTCTTCACGATTATAAATAATAGGAATCAATATTTGACCAAGGTCTAGGTCCAGCTATGAAGATGTGAATGTTGAAAAGGAATAAAGTACGCTCACCCTTCCCTGAGTAGATGCTGTTGAGTGGCTCTTGAGCTCTTTTCCTTTTACACTTATATACATGTTTCTCACACAAGTAATATCTTTGATAAAAAACAATCTAAACCATGTTGAAAAGATGCTGTGGATGTGTTCATGTCATACTATGATCACATTTCAACAAACAGGACACTTGAAAGCTCCAGGGCAAGACCTTCTGACCTCCCCTATGTTCCATCATGCATCAACAGCTCGCCTCTAGACGTACTGTACCCTTCTGTGTGTGTCTGACTTCTTTGTTCCACAGTCCAGAAAGCCCCAGAACAAAAATGTATAGCTGTTTGGTTGTTGATTTAAGGTATTATATGCAATGTTTAAGCGGTCTGGCCAGACATTCTACGTGATGTTCCATCACACATAACTCATTTCATTTTTCCACTCCTCCCTGACTTCCCAGGCCTGTGACACTGTAAATAGTAATCCGTGAGGCTTTCGTCAGCCTGGAGATTGTGATTCCTGGAGCTTTCCTCTCTGTTTCCGATCATTCCTCCGTTTGATGGTCGCACTGGCGTTTATGAGCACGGAAAGTTCCTACCTAATTAGGGGTGCGATGGGGAAAGTCTTTGGGAAAGTGCAGGCCCGTCCACATCTCGAGAGCGGCCGGTGCACCGCAGGAGCATAAAACATTTTTTACATTTACTTGACAGTCGTTGATCCGTATCAGGGCTGGATAAACCTGACTGAGTGACTGGCGGATAGCTCTGTCCTGTTTTCTCAAGGGACTGTGCAATATGAGAGGAATTCAGAAGATGACCTCAGATGGGAGAGTGCCAGCCAGACATCACCATCACTTTGTCCCCGATCAAAAGGCCAACAGCATTTAATAATGTGTGCGTTGTACCAACAAACACTCCCTCTTAGTTGAGACTGGCTCCAAAACGTATTGATAGAGTCAAAATGCCTCCAACGGAGAGTTTATTAGCCATCGGCTGTGTACAAAGGCCCAGCTGCCCTGAATGGAAATGATTAACTTAGCTGGCCCCGGGTGATGCTTGCCCATGCATCCAGTCTCATTAGTCGACACTGTCTTCCTGTCAGACCCGCTGCCGGCTTACAGGCACAGCTCAGGATGAAGAACAAGCTGTTGCCGGGAAACAGTGACCCTGTTAAACACCTACAGTTCGAATTAAGAGTCAGCAGAGAGCAGAAGAACAAACAGCTCCATGGAAGTGATGAAGTGTCCAGAGATTCACACAGGACATGGAATCTGAGATAGTGTCCTGGCTGTTGAGCAGTGCAGCAAATTAATTCCTCAATTTAACTGAAAGTATAACAGTTACAGGGATCTGGTGATGTGTAAACACACATTAAATCACATTTTGTTCATATAAAAAAGTGATAACATGGTTGTCTATTGAAAGGAACAGTTCACCTAAATATTAAAAAAACTAATATTTTCAAGTTTATTCCTAGTTATTTTTAATCATGCAGGTAGTTTTTATGACATTTTCTATACTGGTACTTTCTACTGAAAGTACTAATGAAAACATTGCAGCAATACTCAAGCCCATGTTAACCCACTAAGTAAGTGCAAAAATGAGCTGTGGGCCCCTCTACAAGATAGAGCCTCAGGTAAAGGCTCCTCCCTATAGAGGTAAAAATGTAGTAATCCCTAACCATTTACCTAAAACCAAAGTTACATTTCTCCTATTTTCTCAAGGGAATATTTGGGGTTAAATTAATTAGGTATTCTTCTTGTAATGTTTTCAACATGGAAACTGTTCTACACTTGGTTGACGTCGTCCAAATGTATAGCGTAAATATGTGGCTGTATGTGTGCTGAGGTAAGTGCTGGGTCACGTGTTAAACTGCTGCAGCCGTTGTGTGATTAATGGATCAGAAAGGTAAACAGTGGCAGATCTTAGGGGCGGTATTGAACAGAAGGTGTGTTGTTCCCTCGCTCGCGGCTTCCAGAGATCTCCTTGTAGATATCTACTGCTGCTGGAGGAATTTAACACTCTGGTGATGTTCCTTCTTCTAGGAAAGAAAAAAATTATTCTTTTTCCTTCTAAATATTGTCAAGCCTGCTTATCATCTCTGTTTTTTTTCCCTCGTTTTTTTTGTCTGAGATCAAATTGCCATACCGTGCAGAGCCTAAAGTCACGATTTCCTCCTAGTCTACATGACAGATGTGTGTTCTGGCTGCAGGGGTCAGAGAGGAGGTGTTGAGAAATAGTCTGGGTTTGACGGGGCAAAGGCCACTCACATGTACTCTGCTTTCAGATGGCAAGCATCAATGAAAGTTTAAAGATGACACCTGCAGTTATACTCACTCTACACTTCAGTAGTTTTTCACAATATCCGGCGGCCACTGTGTTATTAATGGGGCTGTTATCACCCGCTAAATGTTTACTGTTCACTTGTGCCTTCACATACAACAAGAGGACTTGAACTCGAGCTTGAACACAGACCTTGATTTGAATGTTGCCAATGAGGAAACGTCTTTATTCATGATGCTCGGTTTGCGGCAAAACATAAAACTCAAGTGCACGAATCACAATTAATGAGTGTGAATAAAGATTATCAGAAGTAAATAATGTTCACACATGCTGTCAAAATACATGAACACTTCCAGGTTCATTCCTCTTATGGTTTGACATAAGAAAACTGAACACAGAAAATCCTTCTGTGTATTGTGGCAGTCCAGTTCCAGTTAGCATCTAATGGAGCACAGTGGAGCTATCGAACTGTGTGACAGCACAAATTAAGGCCTTTACACACCATGGACATGATGAATAACAACACGAAAATGCAAAATAGGCATGCAAGGATTTTACATCAGAACTGATAGATAGATAGATAGATAGATAGATAGATAGATAGATAGATAGATAGATAGATAGATAGATAGATAGATAGATAGACATGCAAAGGCATCATTCAACAGTAGCACATGTAGAAGAGAGTCATAGAGTCAGCTAGACTCAATGATGTTAGTAACATTTCAATACGGTCTCTATCCAAAGTTTGCTAACATTAGCCGTTATTAGCTACTGGTCACAACAGACCAAGTAAGACTGTAGCAGTCAAACCCAGAGTCTATTAAATTGAGTAAGAGTGCATTTCATTGCATATAAACTTGTATATAAACGTTTCATTTGTTAGAGGAAGAGTTACATTGTGTTTCTTCTTTATATATAGGACATAAGACCTCTTTAGTATCAAGTGGATCCTTGATCTGTTAGATTTACAGTTAGCTTCCCACTATGGTGTCAGTTAGTCTCAGCTGCAATGCAAACAGTTCTGGCCAAACCATATACTCTTCATGTGATTTATGATTCTGAACATCGTATTTCAATAGCATTCTTGGTCTCGGGTGCTGGTTAGGGCAACAATAAGGCAGTTAAAGGATCAAAATTGGAAGAAAGAAACACAAAGAGACAAAGAAGGAAAAACATAGAGGCTCATCACAGTCTCATCTCTCTCTCTGCGGTAATGACCGACATGTGTGAGCTATTAGACTCTGGTTTCCTTGACAGGAAAAGTGTTGCTCAAGTGGATTGGGGGAGGGGGGTGATGCTCACCACCAGCACCACCATCACCAGATGAACTGCAGCAGAGTGGGCCACAGACATCACCCATATAGCCTCCATGATAAACTGGAGGAGGAAGCCGATTCTCCGGGAGGCCACAGTCAGTGCTTCAGCCCCTCAGATTGTGGAAACTCCAATCAGATGCCAAAGGAATGTTTCTTGACTGACAGCAAGTACTTAACGCGGCCCTGTTCTGCACATGAATGTGTTGCAAATCATCTGCAGATTATGACTCAGTCCTTTTGGGATGAAAGGGTCATCATGGGGTATTTTTCAGTGGCTGTTATTTTATGACAGGATATCAATCATACGGTGGAAATTATTGTTCAAATACAATGATTGTTAAGACAATGAGTTTGTGTACTGTTGCTTTTCCAGGAAAACTAAGAGGGAAATTAGTTCAACAGCATTTGTTTGCTAGAATTATAGGATCACATAAAACATGGTGTGTGTTGGTTGGACGGCTACAAGGCTACGCTTATTTCATTTCCCTTCTTTCTTGGCATATAAACCAAGATGAAGACACCTGCCAGAAAAACAAAACAGTTTAAAAGTGATACAAATGTTAGCGCAGTCCTTTAAAAATGAGAAAACTCAAAATTGCAATTACATTTCATTTCATTTCTGAGTTGGCTGAACTTTTCAAATGACGCATATCTGTAAATGTGTCCTAACTAAAAGTTTTTGTCAAACTTTTTAAGTTTGACATTTTGTAAAATACACTTATTCGCTTTCTTGCTGGGACTTAGATGAGAAGATTGATACTGATTTCATATCTGTATGCTAAATATGAAGCCTCTGGCAGCAGCCAGTTAGCTTAGAATAGCACAAAGACTGTAAACTGAGGGAAACAAAGACTGTAATCAGAATCAGAATCAGAAATACTTTATTAATCCCTGAAGGGAAATTGCTTTTTGATACAGTTACAATGCTCGATAAAGTTATTGAAAAAAGAATAATAAACAGTAGAAAATAGAG
>JAVQJD010024328.1:0-23352 GCA_036023655.1 Nannoperca australis | reverse complement strand
CCTAGACGTAACAAATGCATGGACTAGTTTTTCTGCATCTGCTTGAGACAGGATGTGCCTGATTTTTGCAATGTTACGTAGGTGAAAGAAGGCAGTCCTTGAAGTTTGTTTTATGTGAGAGTTGTGTCCTTGAGGCTTGAAGTTAAGCTGACTGGTTTCGTCTGGTTTGATCGATAAATATAATTGGTATCTGCATAAAAATTAAAATTTATAGAGTGCTTCCTGATAATATTGCCTAAAGGAAGCATATTTAAGGTGAATAGCATTGGTCCGAGCACAGAACCTTGTGGAACACCATGACTAACTCTGGTGTGCATAGAGGATTCATCATTAACGTGTACGAGCTGATATCGATCTGATAAATAGGATTTAAACTAGCTTAGTGCGGTGCCTTTAATGCCAATTAAATGTTCTAGTCTTTGTAGTAGAGTGTAATGGTCAATAGTATCGAATGTGGCACTAAGATCTAATAGGACAAGTACAGAGACAAGTCCTTTGTCTGATGCAATTAGAAGGTAATTTGTAACTTTCCAGCGCTGTCTCTGTGCTATGATGCAGTCTGAATCCTGACTGAAAGACCTCAAATAGCTTATTGTGGTGTAGAAAGTCACACAGCTGATTGGCGACTGTCTCTTTTTTAGAGAGAAAAGGAGGGTTAGATATAGGTCGATAATTTGATAAAATTTGCAGTTTAATCTGATATGTAAATATAGCGTTTGATCCAAAGCGTAGTAATCTAACGAGCAAAAATCTATGCTTTTCTCTGCTTTTCTCCGCCTTTCCTGCACCAGTAATTAAAACAATAAATTTTACAGGATTACCTTTTGAAATTACCAGTCTAAATATTCCTTGAAGACATTCTCTCAATGTCACACCTTTAGGCAGAGCATGGCTTTATACTGTATAGAAAAGACACTTACTGATTGATGATTCATTATGGATCTTTGTTCATAAACATATACTGTTACTTATTTGAATGTTAATGTCTGTTTATATGAAATAAATATATATGCCACATTAGCATAAGGTTGTAATACCACATTCTGTTATGTTACAATAAAGCAATTGTATGAATTGAGAATTGTATTGCAGTAGACACATCCTCTGCTGTGTCCTGTAAAAGCAGCAGTCAGCAGATCTCAGTTGAACCCACATTCGCTGAAGCTCATATCTATTTATGAAGCTTTTGACATTTAGGTTCTGCCAGTATCTGCAGAAAAGTCATTCAAATTGGTACCATAATACAACACATAACATAGCAACAAGAAATAGAGGAGCTACTCACATCGGGAAAAAGCCAGCGATATTACGGAAAGATAAACTAATACATTTCAAGGAATACATTTTTTTATTTGAAATCATGTTTGTAGTATTTTGAAGTTGCATCTTGAGTGTCTTGGTCAGCACAAATCTTTCATTCGGGTCTCCTAATACAAAATTATATAGAACGTCAATTTCATGTATACTGCACTATCATTATTACTATATTGATATATTGTCATTAATCCATTATCCAATTATTGAGTACCACATGATCTGTGTAGAGATTATATAACTTCTCTTCAAACGCTGTAGGACACAACCTTGAACCTTTGATTGTTTTTTCAATGGCGCAGAAGGTTTTCCAATATATATATATTTTAATTTAATTTAAAACCAAGTGATTTTCATGCCCATTCAATGTTGGAAATGCAGGGGATACACCTACCTATTTCTGT
Source organism: Nannoperca australis (assembly GCA_036023655.1). Classification (NCBI taxonomy): domain Eukaryota; kingdom Metazoa; phylum Chordata; class Actinopteri; order Centrarchiformes; family Percichthyidae; genus Nannoperca; species Nannoperca australis. The sequence continues at coordinate 21,634 of JAVQJD010024328.1, read as the reverse complement.
TCTTAAGGGTTAGTATGGCAGGTCAGAATCAAACAGTGGTATGTTTATTATTAAATATCTTGCATGGTTTATTAATAAATAAACCTACCACAAAATATTTATTTTGGATCATATATTTTCTAAGAGACAAGACAAAAGCTGGGTCACTGTACATGTAATATCTGCTGCAAAGGTTCTGTAACAAACACTGTTACACTACACTAAATACAAGGTCAGATCTGAAGCATGCTTATGATGAATACTGCCTGTTCTGACCCTGAATCAGTAATTAACAGTCAAAGAGCAACTTCTACCTCCAGCCTGTGCCACTGCTATGTGTCAAGGTCACTGTGTGTGTGTGTGTGTGTGTGTGTGTGTGTGTGTGTGTGTGTGTGTGTGTGTGTGCGTGTGTGTGTGTGTGTGTATGAGTGTGTGTGTTTGTGGAGATTATGCTTGTGGAATAGTGGCAACCTGCTGAGGAAGCCGAACAGAGAAGTAGAGAAGAAGAAAGCGAGGAAGAGTAGAGAGAGAGACTACTGCAGTGCGTCTAAGCAAAGAGAGCAACATCATGAATATGGAAACCCTTTGTTGCCACCTTTATCTCTCTCTCTCTAAATCAGTTTCTTCATTGGCCACTGCCCACATTATTTTTGGAAAAGTATGAAAAATAACTGTCTTATAACTTAGTCACCCTTTGAGTCTTCCAAAAATACATTGAACCAATGTACCAGAAATAGCAATAGGAGAAAAGGAAAAGGAAATTGAGTTGAAAAGTCAAAAATTTCAAATGACAGCTGTGCAGTCTAATCATCTGCAGACACAAAGAGCATTTCACTTCTATCCCAAAATAGATATAACTGTAAATAAGGGCACATCTGTGCTGCACTGTGGTTATGTAAGCCTGTGTGTGTGTGTGTGTGTGTGTGTGTGTGTGTGTGTGAGTGAGTGAGTGTGAGAAAGAGAGAGAGAGAGAGAGAGTGAGAGAGAGAGCATGTGCTGGATAATGCTGGGAGTGGCGTTGCAGAGGGTACAGTTGCACGCCATCACCTCATCCATCTGGCCTCCGCTAAGTAACACTGCTGCAGGAGATGTACACACACATCTCTGTTACTCTGAGAGCATGTGCAGGACAAGAAGCTGAGAGGAGGAAGAGAAAAGGACAAATGATAAAGGAAGACATCATTGGAACCTGGAAAACATGAGTAAAAAGTGAGGAAAGGAAGAAGATGCAGAATAAAGAGAGATACAAGGAAATGTATGTCTCTATTGGGTTAACTAATGCATACATGTACATAATTACCTAAAATAAAGACCGGAAACCTAGTTTGATGTTATTTATTTCTCTGATAATGTGTATTTGTGTGGTGGAAGGTTATAGAAGGTTATTCTGGGAATCAAAAGGGTTCTTAAAGCCAGATGCTCCAGCTGGTCAAAGCCAAGTCTTACTGACTGAAGATTAATGCTTCACTAAATTAGAACAGTGTCACCCTACAAACAATGTATCATAAAGAACTTGTTATTAAAAGGATCACTTCACCTGTCTAACTTCCCTCTAGTGGTATCTCTGTAGCAAACTCTAGTATGAATCCACATACAAAATCAAGGCACAGATAGCAGCACCATCACATACAGCTAAAACAGCAGTGGCTATATACAGTATTATGTGTACATACATGTACACATACCAATATATATATATATGTACATATAAATATATGAGTAATTTTCAAATATTTGTCATGCAAATATTAAACAGATGTTTGAAAAGTCACATAAAACAAAAGCAAATTAGATTTGGAGCAAATAAACTAGACTTGTTGCAAAGCTTAGTTCCATCAGAGGTCGGCGGTATAGGCTACACTTTAAGCATGGCTGTAGTTTCTATTGGGCTAATTAGAACTTTTTTCTGTCAGCTAGTATCAGCCATGTTTAATGCTGTCCAGAGACATAGAATAATGAATGCCGAACGGTTCAGAGGAAACAGCTGAACAGTCATGTGAGTTATTGTTCATTATGTCAGTTATAACTGATATAGGCATTTCCATATCCCAATTAGAACAACAACTATTTTTCAACAAAAAACACCTAAAATGAGGATGATTTATAAAATTTTCCCATTTCCATACAGCTTCTCCAATGTGATATTTGACCTCAGGAAGATGTATTGCAACATTCAACATGGCATTACAGAAAAGCACAGATCCAACAAGGAGCTCTGCTGAAGAGGTGTTTCAATATTCTAAATACTGGAATGATGCAGATTTTTCAGCTGATTTGTCTTTGTAACTGAACAGTAAGGAGTTGTTGGTCACCTGCTTTCAGAGACGGTATTTATCATTGAGCAGAAGGAATGGAGTGCTTTGAAAGTATAAGAATTAACTATCTTAAAGAGGCCATCATTGTTTGCCACTGTGCAGTAAAACTGTTGGCCTACACTATGCACCACACACTATCTTACTCTAATACTCCATATTAATACTATATTAATACTTCCATTTTAATGACTCTTAGACTCTTACTTATTGTACACTCTACAATGTAATTTTATACTGTGGTCTATTTTTTATGCATTACCATATGTGCATACTCTTTGTTGAAGCAACATGCCAAGTCAAATTGTGTATGTGAGAGTATACAGTACTACATACATACAACAGAGTGTGACTGTGGGAGCTTATAGTGCTGTGGATAATTTGTAGTGAAGAAAAGCCCTCAACAGTTATGCATGCAGTATATAGCCATTTGTACAATGAGATAGTGTAAATTATCCTTATCACCCTTTTGATTCTTTGTAAGCTGCATAAACACTTACGGCACAATGTGTTATGGTGTCTGTATGTCATGATATAAGCTGCTTGGTTGTTGAATGAGACAGCAGGAGGCAGAGAGGAGCAGTGGAAGGCAGGATGGTGCGGAAAAGACAAAGACAAGGTGACAAGGTGAACACTGGGTCAGAGCAGTGTTTTATTTTCACCTTGGTCTGTGTGTATGTCAGCATGGCTGTTAAAATGTGTCACGGTAGCAAAAACATTTTGTGCACACATTTTGCATGTGAATCTAGTTGGTGCCAAAACATGTCAAAATAAGACATAATGGCACAAAAAGTGCACTATCTTAATGTGCGTGTGTGTGTGTTTATTGCCAGCACACAGGGGCAGCTGGTGAGGCTCTGTAAGCAGGATTCTCTCTCATTAGGTCTGTTTATGAAATGGAGGAAGGGAGACAGGTCAATACACTGAGCTGCTTTAAATCCAAACTGCAGACAAGATTGGAACAGAACAGAATCCTTAAATAGAAAGTCGGGTGAAAGTTTGAGTGTGAGTATAAATGTATATAAGTAAAAATGTGTGTGTCTAGGGGTCTGGAATGTCATGATCTGGGTGGTTTTGTGTCCTGTGTTTCCGGTTTTATTTTTGTAGGGTTTTGTTTTCATCTTCGTGTTCCTGTCTGTCTGCCTGTTAATCAATCTCATCTGTTTCACCTGTACCTAATCACTTACCCAGCCTTTATAGTCTCAGTGTTTCCACCCTTTCCTCTGCCAGATAATCTTCGCCATGTGTGTTGTTATCCAGCGTTCCTCGTACTCTGTGTTCCTCGTGTTTGACCATTTTCTGCATTTTGACTACTGTTTTTGCCTCACCCTTTGGATACCTCTGCCTTGTGTATTTAACCTGCGTTTGGGTTAATAAAAACTCTGAACAGTCACCTGAGTTGAGTCTGCTCTGTGGGTCCAGCCTCACTGTGTTCCTAATAGTATTATCTGGCCACAACATGGACTCCGCAGACTCAGCCTCCCCCCGCGGCCCTCTTTTGTCCACGGTCTTTCTGAGGCTCTCAAAGACCACCTGGCGCCCCTGGATCTCCCTGCTGAGCTGGACGCCTTGATAGCATTGGCCTCCAAAATTGACAAGAGGCTGTATGAACAGGAGAGGGAACGAGGAGGGTCCCATCGGTCCCTCTCCACCACCACCAGAGGTCGCTCCTGCTCCTGTAAGACGTCTCCCCGTCAGTCCACCTAGTGGGTCCCAGCCCTGCTTTCACGGAGGAGCTGATGCAGATTGGTCGCACTCGGCTAACCCCTGAAGAAAGGCAGTGGTGGATGAACGAGGGGCGCTGCATTTATTGTGCTCAATCTGGACATTTCCTGGCCAACTGTCCTGTTAGAGGGGCCCAAGCATCCATAAGGTCGGGTTTGCTGGTGAGTGCTATCTCTGTGAAAGCTAACTCTGCTTGTCAGCTGACCATTGTACTACTCACCTCTGCCGCTTTCTCCCTCAGGCATCTAGCTTTCGTTGGCTCAGGGGCAGACGCTAATTTAATGGACTACAGCCTGGCCAAATCACTCAAGCTATCCACCCGGTGACTTGATCAGCCTCTCAATGCCAATGCCTTGGACGGGAGGCTGCTCTGTCAAGGGAGTCACTGCACCACAACTCTCATTCTGTCTTTTTCTTATTCCCATTCTGAGCTAATCAGTTTCCACTTATATTACGGTCCCTCGCACCCCCTCATTCTGGGTTACCCCTGGTTACGGAAGCACAACCCGCATCTAGACTGGTCCTCAGGAGAGATCATCGACTGGGGCCCGCACTGCCGGTCCCGTTGTGTCTCGTGTCTCCGAGAGAGTCATGGACCCGTCCCCTGTCTCGTCGCCCGACTCACCCATAGTAACCGAGGCTAGGTTTCCAGACATCTCTCGGGTCCCTGAGTGTTACCAAGACCTGAAGGAGGTTTTTAGCAAGACCAAGGCGACCTCTCTTCACCCGCACCTATCATACGACTGTGCCATTGACCTACTATCTGGTACTTTTCCTCCCCGAGGCCGCTTGTACTCCCTCTCAGCTCCGTAAATTAAGGCCATGAAAGACTACGTCGATCACGCCTTGGTTGCCAGCCTCATCCATCCCTCCTCTCCCTGGTGGGGGCCGGCTTCTTTTTTGTGGGGAAGAAGGGCAAAACACTTCGTCCCTGCATTGACTACCGGGGGTTGAATGACATCACTATCAAAAACAGGTACCCTCTCCCGTTGATGTCTTCTGGTTTCGAGCTGTTACACGGTGCCAAGATCTTCACTAAATTAGATCTCCGGAGTGCTTACAATTTGGTCAGGATAAGAGAGGGGGATGAATGGAAGACGGCATTCAACACCCCCAGCGGCCATTATGAGTATCTGGTCATGCAATTTGGCCTCACTAATGCCCCTGCTGTTTTTCAGGCCTTGGTTAATGATGTCCTCCGTGATCTGCTCAATGTCTGTGTTTTTGTCTACCTGGATGACCTTCTAATTTTTTCGCCAGACGAAGAGTCGCATCCAGAATGTCTGTCAGGGGCTGCAGCGCCTCCTCACCAACCAGCTCTTTGTGAAGGCCGAGAAGTGCGAGTTCCATGTCTCATCTGTGTCTTTTCTAGGTCTCATTGTGAATGAGGGGGAGATAAAGATGGACCCAGAGATTCAGTGCAGTCAGTGACTGACCGACTCCCACCTCCCGCAAGGAGGTGCAGCGGTTCCTGGGTTTTGCCAATTTTTATCGCCGTTTTATTAGGAACTTCAGTTCTGTGGCCGCTCCTCTCCACGCTCTCACCTCTCCCAAGGTCCCCTTCTTTTGGAGCCCGGCAGTTGAGTCTGCTTTTCAACGGTTAAAGAGGGGCTTCACCACCGCGCTGGTGCTTCTGCAACCTGATCCCTCTCTCCAATTCATCGTTGAGGTGGATGCATCGGACTTGGGCGTGGGAGCAGTCCTGTCTCAAAGGTCAGTGAGTGACAACAAGATTCACCCCTGTGCTTTTTTTCTCCAAGAAGTTATCTCCGTCTGAGAGGAATTACGATGTGGGTGACCGAGAACTACTGGCCATCAAAACAGCCCTGGAGGAGTGGAGACACTGGCTGGAAGGAGCTGATCCGCCTTTTTTGGTATGGACGGAGCACAAGAACTTTCAATACCTTCAATCAGCTAAAAGACTGAACCCAAGAACATTAAGCCTGATGCATTGTCAAGGTTGTTTTCTCCGGACTCCGAACCCAAGGCTAACTCATCCATCCTCCCTGCCTCCTGCTTCCTGGGAGCCATCACATGGGCAGTGGAGGAACAGGTCCGGAGGGGCCGGTGCCTGCCAAGCTTCCTGCCAACCGTTCCACCACGTTCCACGTTCCACCCGAACTACGGTCACAGGTCATCCACTGGGCGCATGCCTCTCCCTTTTCATGTCATCCTGGTATCACCAGGACCTGTTTTGTCATCTGTCAGCGATTCTGGTGGCCGGCCGTCAAACAGGAGGTGTCAGAGTATGTTGCTGCCTGCCCCGTCTGCTCTAGGAACAAGTCCTCACGGAGACCCCCCTTTGGACTGCTGCGGCCGCTGCCAGTGCCCTTGTGCCCCTGGTCGGATATCTCACTGGATTTTGTCACTGGGTTACCAGCCCCTTAAGGTAACACTACTGTTCTATCCGTTATTGACAGATTCTCTAAGATGGCTCATCTTATCCCACTGCCTAAGCTTCCCTCTGCCAGAGAGACGGCAGAGGTGATGCTGCACCATGAGTTCCGTCTTCACGGCTTTCCTAGGAATGTTCTGTCCAACCGGGGTCCGCAGTTCGTGGCCCAGTTCTGGAAGGCATTCTGCAGCCTCTTGGGAGCCACTGTCAGCCTGTCGTCCGGACATCACCCCCAGAGCAATGGCCAGACGGAAAGGTTGAACCAGGAGATTGCGACGGGACTCAGGTGTCTGGCGTCTAAGGAACCCACCACTTGGAGTAAACATCTCATATGGGTAGAATTTGCACATAACACCTTACCGTGCTCTTCTACTGACAAGGCGAGGTGAGCGTGCCCTCGGCTCTCGCCCTGGTCCGCCGTTGCCGCCGCATGTGGGCCCAGGCTCGCCGGTCTCTGCTTCGGTTGTCGGAGACCTACAGGAGGGCTGCTGACAGCCGGCCCCGCCTTACCAGTGTGGTCAGAGGGTGTGGTTGTCTACCCAGGATCTGCCTCTATGGGTTGAGTCGCGTAAGTTGGCCCCCAGATTTATTGGCCCGTTTCCGGTGTCCAAAATCATTAATCCAGCTGCTGTTAGATTCAAGCTCCCCAGGTCCATGAGGGTCCATCCCCCTTTTCACGTCAGCCGTCTGAAACCTTTCCGAGAGAGCCCGTTGGTCCCTGCCTCCAGACCCCCGCCTCCCCCCCGGTCATTGAGGGCGGGCTGGTCTTCACGGCTCGGAAGCTCCTTGCGGTGCACCGCCGGGGTCGTGGATTCCAGTATCTAGTGGACTGGGAAGGCTACGGTCCTGAGGAAAGGTCCTGGGTTCCGGCTCAGCATATCGTAGATCCGGACCTTATTGCGCTCTTCTACCGGTAGCATCCTGGGGCCGCCGGGTGTCGGCCGTTGAGGGGGGGGGGAATGTCATGATCTGGGTGGTTTTGTGTCCTGTGTTTCCGGTTTTATTTTTGTAGGGTTTTGTTTTCATCCTCGTGTTCCTGTCTGTCTGCCTGTTAATCAATCTCATCTGTTTCACCTGTACCTAATCACTTACCCAGCCTTTATAGTCTCAGTGTTTTCACCCTTTCCTCTGCCAGATAATCTTCGCCATGTGTGTTGTTATCCAGCGTTCCTCGTACTCTGTGTTCCTCGTGTTTGACCATTTTCTGCATTTTGACTACTGTTTTTGCCTCACTCTTTGGATACCTCTGCCTTGTGTATTTAACCTGCGTTTGCGTTAATACAAATTTTGAACAGTCACCTGAGTTGAGTCTGCTCTGTGGGTCCAGCCTCACTGTGTTCCTGATATGGAAAGTCTTAGTGAAACTGGTAAAAACTGCAGTCTCAGTAACAATGTACTTGTGTATGTGCAGGCTAATTATAATACAAAACAGCTGAGCATTAGACACCTGCTAATTAAAAGTTTTAATGTTGTAGAGGGGGCATGAAATAAGCACACAAGTGATTTTAATCTGGCTACAAAGTGCTACAGTAAACATATTCATAGAGTTCAACATATGTATAACGTGTTCAAAATAAAAATCCAACTGAAGGTTTTCAACATCTTCACTGTCTGTCATCTCCTATGTTTCCTCCTGGTCCTGCATCAGTGGCTTCCAACTCTGGCATGAGCCTTTTTCTGGTGACTTCTATAAGTGAAGTGGATTTCTTTTTCAGTGCTCTCTAGTGTTCAGTCTGTTTTGGCATCCGCATAGTCCAGTGGACTAAGGAGGTCACCTCTTTAGTCCACTGGACTGACCATTAAAAACCTGGTATATTCAATCAGCTATGAGACTGAACTCTCACCTTTCTTTTGCAGATTCAACTTCATCCTGACCTACCACCCAGGGTCACATAATGTCAAGCTCGATGCTCTCTCACGCCTACATGCCTCTGAGGAGTCTGACTCAGGACCAGAGACCATCGTTCCCGCCTCCAGTGTGATGGCAGCAGTTTCTTGGCAGATCGAGGCCCAACAGTGCCAACCGACCCAAGTAACAGATCCCCTATCTGTTTGTCCCTAATTCTGTCCATTCTCATGTGTTGCAGTGGGTCCATGCGTCATCCTGGAATGAGTCGCACTTCCTTCTCAAGCTGCATTTCTGGTGGTCGACCATGGAGGTTTATGTTCGCCACCAGTACTGTGTGTGCCTGGAGCAAGGCCCCATCAGTCCCTCTGTGGTTTGCTCCATCCACTTCCAGTTCCCAGCCGCCCCTGGTCACACATCACACATCACACTTCATCACCAGGCTATCTTCCTCACCATCAACGACTGGTTCTCCAAAGCAGTGCATCTGTTGGCCCTTCCCAAGCATCCTGCGGCCTGTGAGATGGCGGACCGGGTTTGTTTTTCTGGAGCTGCTTGTCTGCGATTGGGTCCTTTTCCTGCTGCCTCATTGCAAACCATAACAGACTCTCTGGGGTACCGACCACCTTTTTGTTTCCCGCTCAGGAGTTGGAGGTTCCCTCAGTGCAGGTCTACGGAGGCCAATAAACAGCGGCCTGTTCTATACAGGACCCCTGCTCCAGCCCTCTCTGCCCTCCGTCTGCTCCCCCTCCGCCCGTCTGGCTTTTGGATTGCCAACCAATGTTCATATGTCCAGCAGCTCATGGATGTCCGCCAGCAGGGTAGGGGACTGCCCTAAAGAAAGATCATGGGTACCCTGTTCATTTATTGATCCTAGACTAGTTCAGGAGTTCCTGCTTGCCCACTCTGTTCAGCTTTCCCTCCTCTGTTCAGCCTGCTCCACTTTGCCTGCTTGGACCTCCATGGGGACTCGTTTTCTGCCCTGTCTTAGTTCTGGCTCAAACTTGTTTTGGACCACTCCTGGTTTTCCCCTCCCCAGACTTCCACCTCAAATAAAAACTTGCTTGTAAACTTTTTACTACTGTGTCTGTCGTTCTGCTCATTGGGGTCCTTCCTAGCACAAAAAAACAACAATTTCATTTTATCTGCACTCAGCACAAGCTTTTGCTGACACTACAAACTATTAAAGGCAGACTATAGTTTTTAAAGTGCAGCTGGATGAGGAGATGCTATACAAACCTCTGTATATCAATGAGTGCCCATGTTTCTTACCCCCTTGGACTTTTTTTGGTAATGTCACCATGTTCTCAGATCTTTGCAATTGACGTGGCGAGTACAGCTGATTGGAATCAAACTATGAAAATTAGACCCAGCTTTACGGGAAAAAAATCATTCAGTTTACCCATTTCAGTCATTTAGCTTCAGTTTTCCCCTGTTAATCCATGTCGCCTCCCCTACAGTTCACACAGCTGTTCATATAACATCTACAGTTTCCTCCACCATTTATGCACCTGTTTTAGGTTTGTGTTCCAGGGTCAATTTAATCAACACCACCCGCCCTGATCAAGTGTCCTTGATCTAAAAAAGACTGAATCCCCACCTGCTGTTCGAGCTGAAGAAAATCTTCATCACCCTCACCCCACTGAATGATCTGTACTATACTTCTCTGTTAACATGCCTTGTCTGGTACCGTCCTCTTGACATTCTCCTTACTCTATCTACAGAGTCATGAGGAGAGGATGTTACGGTTTAGTGTAAGTTATAAGTCTGCTGTAGGATCATGAGGCGGAGGGTTGCACTGTGATACTGTCAAAGTGCTGGCTATTCAGATTTCAAAATATTATGGACCTACATGGTTCCAATCATTCACTTGTTTAGAGAATCTAGAGCAAAAGCAATGGAAAACATTTATATTGGTATTTTGAAATTTGATAAAAAAATGTTTGTGTCCATATGAGGCTTTGTAACAACTCAAGAGAGCCTTTTGCTTAGTGTTGCTGTTTGTGGTCAAGCTGTTTTGTGACCTTGACATTCTGAGGGCTCACTGTTGTAGTGATGTTATGGCTGGATTGCAAGTTTTCTGCAGATGTGGATTGTTGCCCCTGTTTGGTTTCAGAGATCAATAGGACTGTAATCAGTGCACCAATGGTTGTCTGACCACATCCTCTGGTGCACTTTTAAAAATGTTGGGAACTTTAAGAACAGCTCTTCCACTGCAAATATTCTTTCAGGGCTTCTGTCCAGCTCTGGGTTCCTGAATAATTTAAGAGGGCCCTGCCTATACTCCATTCAATGATACTCCAACTCCAAATTTTGGTAGTTTCAAAATTTGGAGTTGGTCTATAATTTCAGATGGTAGAAACTAGAAAGTATAAATGTGTCTTAAGCTAGACATATTCCAGTCCCAACTTCTTTTTACTACAAGGACTTTCAATTAGTGTACTAGTCCACCTCTTCTAATGTGTAACTTGGTGGGAATTTGAATAATCATTATTGCATTGGGAAATATTCCATACATAAGGGAGATATGCCATAAGAGAGTCTTACACCTGCTCAGAGCCCAATACAATCACTGTACTGTAGTTACATTGATCAAATGGAAGAACATAGACTTGAAGCTAAAAAGAAACTGCGAGTCACATTTACGAAACACAATCTTAAACACCCTGTGTGTACAGATTAAAATAGAAGCGTATCTGTTACGTCAGACACATGTGAGACAAGAGACTGAAAAACACAGCTGGAACCCCTCGTGTGTAGACAGGGAATGAGGCCCTGTAAATGATCAGTTGAAAAATCACCTTGCACTGACTTGAACTATGTTTTGGGATGCTACACCTATTAGTAGGTTCAGAAGGCTGTTATCATCTATTCATATGGCCTGTATGAGATGCACCGGGCTTTCAGAGCAAACCCATCTGCATAGTATAAAGAGTTTGTTTGGAGGAGGCTGGGGTGGATGAATGGTTCAAAAAAGATTTTTGAAAAATTTAATGTTTTAAGTCAGCCTATTGTTACGGCTGGCTCAAACAAACACAATCATGGGCATAATACCAGGAAAGAAGTTATTGCATGTAAGTTTACTGAAATAAATAAATTAATAGCTGAAAATAAAATAACAGATACCAAGCACCACAAAGTTGCTGCTGCAGCAGCAAGATGGAGGGAGAGAGAGCAAGCTAAACAAAAGGGCCTGTTTATATTGACTCAGCCCACTAATCAGCACAGGTGACTGCCAATCAGATCAACTAGAGACACTTGTAAACAGGAAATAACTAAATAAAACAGGATGTAACACTTGATGGCATTTATGCAACATCACTCATGCACACCTGACAGGGCATCAGCTACAACATTTTAATGGCCCTTCTTATGACAAATGTCCAATTTGTAGTTTTGAACCATGTTGGCCTAATGCATTACCCTCTGATTGCTGCTGTACATGCAATGTAGCAACACCAAGAGGGTTAAAGTCCATGTAAGAAATAAAAGGCTACAGGGAATAACTGACGTATACTTCAAAATGCTGTAAACCCCACACCAAAGCCAGTAGTGTTTTGCTGGGTCTGCAAGATCTTCTTAGAAATGTAACAATAAGGGCGGTCAATGCCTGCTGAGTCTTCTTGGATCAGAGCAGCTCAAGCACTTGTACTAGCAACAACCTCGTATGGAAAACTGCTCTTTTTGTTGCCAAACTGGTTTATAGCCAAATGGACTGGAGGAAAATAGATGGAATAGTCCAGTAGGAGCGCCAGTTTATGGTCCTGCAAAACCATTTTAGTGACCAGAATAAACACCCTTTCCAGGCTATCTGTGAATGTGAGGTTTGAAGAAGCAATTTTTCCACCTGCTTTGTCTGCACATTACATTTCACACAACCACAGTAGAAGACATAGCACTTGGGAAGTTGTTCTGTCAATTAGCAATACAAATTATAAATAATAGCAATAGCTACAACTATATATCTCCAGCATAATGGGTTGTGAACCAAAATGAGCTGTTCTGAAGCATTAAACTCCTGGGCTGAAAATAAATCCCACTCCGGCCCTCTTTGGACACCAACTGAATGACACAGCTCTGAATTTTCATAAGAATGAAATGTAACTGCCTGATAATTCTTCCTGAGTGAAGTTTAGAAAGAATGAAGACAGTTATCAGTCAGTTAATCCTTTCTCCTGTCCTCCTACCCTTACTGCTGTTTCATGTAAATACAATGATTGTCTCTCAAGGCTTACTTGTTGTTTCCGGTAGGTGGCGCAATGACTATGACTGTAACTGAATATTGTCATATAGATGTCATCAGATCTGTAAAATTATCCAGCATGAGAAAGTTTAAGTATACTGGATTGTTTTCACTTTAGTGTTACAAGAACTTCCTGTTTCACAGCAAGACATCAAAGTTCAATGCCACGTCACGGACACACCGTTCAACTTAATACAAAACTTTTAGCAACTTTTAATGGCCATGGTCTTAAGATGGCACAGGGCAAATTTGAAGTGGATGTAATGAAATCTCTAGGACTAGTTTGTCAAAGTACGGAGTCCTAAAATGGCATAAAATGCGCAATAGATTCAGTGTTTATTACACAATCCTGATTTTCCGTGTGTTTTAGGGTATAGGGCAAGAGGCTTTTTATTAAGTCTATACATGAAGCATGTGCCACTCCAATTTAAAAAATGTATGTGGATTAAAAAAAAAAAAGAATCGTTTTCTTACACCCATGTCCAATACCTATATCAGATGTACATTTATGCCACTGATAATACGTGCAATGTTTGGTGAGTTTACAAGCATCCTTGCACCCTCAAAAAACTGTATCCTGTTAATGGCGAACAATGCGTTGTTGTGGCAATGCCGGGTGATAAAAACTCAATCTTCACAATGAAGCATCATCAAGGTCATAGGACTTTGCTGAATAGCCCTGGGGTGCCATAGGCCACCTATGGCACGGCTATCACACCAAATAAAAAAGTGGTGCTGGTCTCTCCAGCACCCAACGACTTACTCAGCTGGACAAGTTCAACAAACTACCTCAAATGGCTATAAATGACCTCACCAACTAACCAGAAACTAAACGACTAGGTTTAACTCACAGACAAGCCCCCATTGTGTTTGGCTGGCTCAAACACTGAACACAATGATGGACAAAAGCCCATTAATCAGCACAGGTGTCTGCAAATCAGATGATCAACCAAAAACATCAGTCAACAGAAAACTCCAAAATAAAACACATGTAAAACATGTAAAACATACATTACGCCGTGTGACTTATGTCATGTCATTCCCATCACATGACTTAGATTCTTATTTTAACCCAAACACAATTTTCAACAAGCGATGTGAGATTAGTGACCAACCATATGAATACATTTACATTACATTACATTGCATTAAGCAGACGCTTTTATCCAAAGCAGCCAAATAAGTAACTACATAAAGTGCATAGAACCATGATCGAAAACAACAAGATGTCTCATCAAACTTGTAAGGGCTGGAGATGAATCACAAGTGCTATAAGTAAGTACATCAAGTAAGTACAATGGCAGAATCAAAGAGCATTAAATCTAAGAACAGATTATCTTTGTACATTATCAAATACAATACATTCAAACAAAAAATACAATTCTACTATAATATCGTACAATATGCTATACTTTATAGAAACGATGTGTCGTTTAGATGATAACGGCCTAGGTTCCGACTAGCATGTGTAGCCACTGATGACACCCATCCAATTGACTGATAACGGTTGTTAATAATGAGATGATAGTTGTCCCTAACATAACCCAAGAGTGACCTGTGTTGGCCGAAAAGGTTTTCATGCACCCAAACCCTTCCTTCTTGAGTCTGGGTTTTTACCCATCTTTTTATGATAGAAAAGATCATTCCAGTGCATTCTTTTGTTGTGACATGACCCACAACCATCTTCACTGCCACACACACAAGTCATTTCTATTCAGTTTAATTTATACAGTGCCAAATCATAACAAGGTTATCTCAGGTGTAGACTGTACTCTTTATAGTATCATTTACAGACCCAACAATTCCCACCATGACAAGCACTAGGCAGCACTGGCAAGGAAAAATTCCCTTTTAAGAGGCAGAAACCTTGAGCAGAACCAGAACCAGGCTCTGGGTCATCTGCACCAAGAGAGATATACATAGGTATACCTAATAAGGTATTATTGTAATATAGTGTGTTCCAGTGTGCAGCAGTGTGTAAATGGTGAGATAGTGGGTACTGTAACCTGTGGGTCACCTTAGGGTGCCATCTATTCATACAGCCAAATGGATCAATCGATAGAGTAACATTAATCTGTAGAAGCACTTGCCTATAGCCCAGACAGAACAGCACTGATTAGAATAAGAAATATGGACCCACCCACCCCTGGTTAATGCTTGTACTATGCCAAAAGCACATACACAGACAACCTTAACTCCAGTCTAGAGTGACACTGTGCTGACATAAACAGCCTTCACTGCACAGAGAGCAACAGAGAAACCTATTTACTGTCTTTGTCTCTATGAGACTATGAGCTGCAACAAGATGTGAACACTCCGCTGACACTCTTTAACTAGCTGAAGACATCAATCAAGGTGAGACAGGTCAGAAACAGGCTGAATGTTAACACTCAAATTACATTTACAAAGTTATGTTGTGTGTGTACGTTTTTAGCGCCTTTTGTTACCTAAAATGTATCTTTCAGAACACAAGTGCTGCATGAACATGACATTTCTCAGGTTGATTCTGTCACTTTTTTTCATAGTATACTACTATTTAATTTACTTCTACTGAATTTGGGTAACTTTCCCAAATATCTATATTGCAGCAAGGCCGCATTATGCAGGAACTACATTGTCAGCCACTTAAACTCAGGGACCACCAGGACAAAACTGACACTTATCAACATTACTGAAAGTACTACATCTGTTCTCATGCCTTTGCTCTTGAATTTAATTCAGAATTGAAAAATCAATTCTAACTTTAGTTGTCTTTGGTTTAAATAAGGATCTGAGTGCAGTGTGAGAGTTGGATAATAGAGGACACGTATGGTGTTGATGAACTATGTTGTCTTAAAATCAAGACAAAAAGGACTACAAAAATATAGAATATAGTAAGTATAAAACAAAAATGGTAGCTTATATCAACATAGTGATGAGGTTGCAGGAAACATGACGCATGATGTGCATAATGTGTTGCTAACGGTTGGTGACCCAACTAATGGTTATATCTTTACTCTCAATGAGTAAAGATATAACTCAATGACGTCGCATATCAAATACCCAATGGTTGAAAAATGTTGTCTTATTCCCTATTAAAGGATAAAAAATAGTGTTATTCTCTATTTCTCTTATTTTCAACAAATCCCACGTGTAGACCAAAATATATAAATATATAATTTCCTCTGTGCCACAGAGCCCAATTGTTGTCCCAAAACTATTAATTTTTATTAATTGAATACATATATTAAACATATCAGTGTACACTTTTGTACTGTTTGACATGTTCCTTCATTATCATGAACACATATATCGTAATTTATTTGGAGTCAATCCCACATACACCTGCTACCCCAAATACTAAAGCACTAAATATGGATTAATCCGCCACTGGAAATAGTCCCCAACAAATGCACTATTTCTTAATCTACAGTGAATAGCTGTTTTAGGAAATTACTGAGCCTTTTTTTTATTAAATTGTGAGGTTGGGGTTAGGGTTAGGGTTAGGGTTAGTTTAAAGATTTACATCTAACACTGCTCCACAGAGCCACAGATAGGGTAGGGAAGTCAGAAAATATTGAGAGACGGACTAACACTCTGTTGGTTTTGGTCTTTTCATGAGAGTTGATGATGATGAGAAAAGCCAGCCCAATCCACGCAGAGAAGCATGCAAGAATGCAACTCTGCCTCCTGGGCTGAACTATAGACTGTATTAAGTCTATGTTGTGAACTCTGAGCTGTCATGGCTTTGGGCAACTAATAAATATGAAAGTGGCCCCATTCAAAGTGGCATGAATACCATCTCTCCTAATCAGACCAGGTCTTCTTTGGCTTAGCGCTATGCTGCTTTCAGGAAGATGGCTAGCAAAATCTTTGTCTGCTTGCACCGACTAGGGGCTGGCTAACTACTGCTTACAGACTTTCCATGGTGCAGTGCCGGGATTCTAACTTACTGAGCCTTACCTCCAACATGGTGAATAAACTATATTTGTTACACGTACCGCAAAGAAATAACTAAACATTTGACAAAAGAGCAAGAGAGAGCAGGAGAGGGAGAGAGAGAAGCCATTGCTAACTTAGCTAAAAGGTAAAATATAATAGCAAGCAACAAAATAGCACATAATTAGTTATATGATTAGTGGAAAGTTGCTAATAGGAGAGAGCTATGAGTGCTTAAACAGAACTAGTTTACACTCAAATGTATAGTATAATTAGATGCTATAGTAAATAGAAGAAAATAACGAAAAAAAACTGTGTTTTAGCTAGAGCAGCAATTGGCATCGGCAACCATAAATGAGACAAAACGTCATATCTCAGCAAGTCATCACTTACTTTGGGATTTTACTTCAGTTTGTATTGTATCATGGCAAAATATTGATATAATTGATCATATTGTTGAAGTTGCTTATCAAGATGTTGGGTGTTTTAAAGAATTATGGTCAAAATAAGTAAGATGCAGCTGAACACACTTTTGTCTTTGCTATCTGTTTGTTGGCAGTGTTTACTGTTAGGTGACCTTGCCACGCCTTAGCTTTAGCTGAATCGATGCCTCTGGGTTGTGTTACTGTAATGACTACCAGATAAATAGTGCAGGATTGACTATGTGTTTCTCCAGCTGTGTGTGGCGAGGCTGCTAGTGTTTGATTGGTTTATTAGCGACAGATCTGCAGCTGCCTCTGCACTCCCCCACCGACACAGAGCACTGAATCTAACACTACTCCAGTCCCGGGACAAATCCATCAATCTAACACGCACACACAGACACACACACTATGGGCTCCATCTAAGTAACATTTCAAGCAGCAGTGTCACTGTTACATTGCATTCAAACATTCAAGCCTGTATATATTTCTGGGTCTCTATCAGTCTATTCCTGATTCTTACACACACACACACACACCTGGAGGATGTCTATCAATATTAATAAAGTCATCTCTTTGATTTATGTTCATTATGATCTCATACATACACACACCCACACACACTGCATCTGTTGTGATACACTCCAATACTGCTGACGGAGTATAGAATTATAGACAGCCTTGTTAAGCAGCTGAGCAAAATACAGGTCAAATAAATAGGTATGTAATATCCTTTTACTGCATGCACAAATTAACTGATCAGGGCAAGATGAGCAAAACTCCAGGTGGCATTCATTATTTAAACTCAAATGAAAAAGCCAATCAACGTTAATAGAAAATGTATCCACCATCTATTAATTTCACCTGTTATTTTCAAACAGAAAGGTATCAACACTACCTCAGGAAGGCTAAATGTTAACATCGGCATGCTAACATGCGTACAATAAAACATGTTAATATGTGGGTGTTCAGCAGGAAATGTTTACCATGTTCAGCATCGTAGTTTAGCGTGTTAGCAGCATGCTAACATTTGCGGTTTAGAAGCAATTTCTTTACCAGGTGGACATGACCACATGTATCATAGAGGTCTTCAGAGACCCACCCCTGAGTCAGGCCAGGTCCAAATTACATATTGCAGTATCATGCTTCTGTGAGTATGGTACTAACTAACAAGATAGAGAGGGTTTATAAGACAGCAGTTTCTCCCTGCTTCCAGTCATCTCTCTACTACTGGATGCACAGAGATGAAACTGATCTTGATTGATTTCACTCTATGATTAGAAAATCTTTCTGAAATGCTTTCCAATCTTGCATCCTAAATCATACAGTTTCACCTACATAACAAAATACAAGATTTACCCAAACAATAAAACATATTACAGCAGACATTATGAAGAATTAGCTGCAATTGAAAAATGTGCTCACTTTTACATTAAGTACTTAATCCACACAAGTACACTGAGCCCTATATAGAATTTAACAGTTTGACAAACTAAAACAATTTAGGTGTTTAGGATTTAGGTGATGTAATAAGGTTAAGGTTATACTTAATATATCACACGATATAACTTAGTATTCAAACAAATACAACTGTCTCACATGAGGATGCTGAATCTTTAGGCCAAGATAGGAACACTCAAAACCACACTAGCCTCTCTAAACCAAATACAAACCCTGTAGTGTTCCTCCCTCCAGACTGTCACCAATGCAAACACATAGAACAAAGTTGTTCTATATATTGTAACATATTGTAATATCATCTCAACCAATCCAATAGTAAACAGCTGAGCAAGCCAAACTCTGACAATGACAAATGTATGCACGCAAACACACACACACACACACACACACACACACAGCACACTCAAACTCTTAACAAACACACTACAGTGTATCCACAGCAGCCCACTGGAATATCATGTAATCAAATCAGAGAGTATGTGTGTGTATGTCCGCAGCAGCACCCTGAGGCCCGGAGGCCCCCTGCTGCTGCCTCTGCTGCTGCCTTGCTCCAGAGCACAGCAGCTGGGCGGTGGAGGTGGAGGAGGTTTGACTCTACCTTGTCCTCGGTCCAGCAGAAACAGATGTTACTGGAGGTGCTCAGGATATCCGAAATGAAGGAGGAGATGCCAAGACGCATGGTGATAGATGACAACAATGCCGGAGAGATATACAGATGAAAAAGAGGAGAGATACAGAGAGAAGCAGGAGCTGTTGACAGAGCGGAGACTGAGCAAGACTGAGGAGGAGCAAGAGGGGAGGGGGGGGGGATGGCTGCGCTGCTACTGCTGCTGCATGCAAGACTTCTGTGAGCGTCTCTCTCTCTCTCTCTCTCTCTCTCTCTCTCTCTCTCTCTCTTTGTAGGTGTGTATGCGCAAGTGTTTGCGTGTGTGTGTGTGTGTGTGTGTGTGTGTGTGCATGCTCAGCTTTAGGATGCCAAAGCAATCAGGTACACATTACAGTTTTTAACAACTGGTAACATTTCTTAATACTAGTAACTTTTGACACAGTCAGCACAGCAGAAGTCAATGTAGATCACTTTTCATTGCTTGACACAAAATGCTTTCAAACTGTTTTCTCACTCAAACTCAACCACCACCTAACCATAAACTATTGTCAAAACTGTTTTAAAATTAACATTCAAACCTTAACATAGCTAATAAGAAATGTGCATGCAAAATAAAAATGCATAAACTCCTAATTAGCACACAGAGCTCCTATTTTCATTCCTTGATGACCTCTATGAAAAACCAGGTGAAGAAAGTGGAAAGGTGAGGCAGAATCCATAAGCTCTTTAATTGTATGGGATATTATGGCAACGTGTTTCACCATCTCTTCCAGTCCCAGGATGGTGTCACTTTTCTTTCCATCTTTCTCTCCATTCCTCAACCCTCAAAGGAAATCTTGTCCTCGTGGAGGTGGCCACCACATGATCAGATGTCCTTCTGTGACAAAATGAATGCTACATATCTGCAGGAGACGCACGGGATGAATTATACATCAGAAAGATTCTTTCACAGGTGAATTACAGGAGTGGACAGAAGGTGTGATGTGGATGAAAACTTGTGGCCAAATGCTGAAAAAAAGGCAGACTAGCATTGTTGTATTTTGATATCTGTAGCTGTCATTTAAAAGTATGTGTAGTGAATTTGTCACTCTATCCAGAAATGGCAAAAATAAAGTATATATAAGCCTATTGCAACCTTTCTGATTCATCTCTGTGTAATTTCTTTTGCACAATCCATGCAATAAAGTACCCTTATTGTTTACTGTTTAAGTTCTTTATTTGTCAAATGCACAACAATTACAGTGAAGCAGTTGCAATTAAACACACACACCTGTAGAAGCTGCAGAGTATCCTGGAGTCTATGTAGAGCCTCTGCAGCCTGCGGAGGAAGAAGAGCCATTGTCTTGCAGATTTTATGATGGTTTTGGTGTAGTGAGTCCAAGTAAAGTCCTCATTTATGTGAACATAGAGGAATGTGAAACTGATGACTCTCTCCACCGTAGTCCCACTGATGGTGGGGGAGCATGTCGTTCTCTCTGTCGCTTCCTGTAGTCCACAGTCAGCTCCTTTGTTTTGCTAACATTGAGATGAAGGTTGTTGATCTGGCACCAAGATGTTAGGGCTCAGTCCTCCAATCTGTCTGCCTTGTGTTTTTGCCAACGTGCTTCTGTAATCCGAACCCGGACCTCAACCTGTCTGCCTTCCTGTAATCTCTATTCAGTAAATCACTAAAAAATCCTTCTGCTGCCTCATTTGTCTACATTTAGGTCCTATCCCTGTTGACGTGCATTTCCTAAGTTGTAACCAAATGAACTGGCCATCTGTCCGCTGTTTTGTGATGGCTAGAATGATACCTGCCTGTCTTAATTTTGGTTGTTGTGAGTTAGCTAATCTGCTGCATATCAGCTCGTCCAGGAGTTGCACATCAGCTCAAATCCCCCTGTTCTCAAGCTGCAGCAGTCCCCAGTTTTCTAGCTGCAGTAGTTCCCTGTTCCCGAGCTGCAGCAGTCACCAGTTCATGAGATGCAGCAGTTACCATACCTAGCTGAAGCTCAAGCATGTGCAACATGAACTGAATAGGAGCAAGCAAAGGAGGACTACAGAAGTAGGGTGGAGAGAAAGCTGCAACCCAGCAATACCAGAGAGATGTGGAATGGTATGAGGACCATCACTGGTTATAAACAAAAGGAATAACCAGGCAATAATGGGTGATGTGGACAAGGCCAATGAGCTCAACCAGTTCTACAACATGTTTACATGGTGACCAACTGGAGTACAGTTATGTAAATGTGTTTACATTTACATAACTGTACTAACTTGTACTCAAGTATTCACAGCCTTTGCTCAATACTTTGTTGATGCACCTTTGGCTGCCATTACTGTCTCGAGTCTTTGAATATGATGCCACATGCTTGGCACACCTATCTTTGGGCAGTTTCGCCCATTCCTCTTTGCAGCACCTCTCAAGCTCCATCAGGTTGGATGGGAAGCGTTGGTGCACAGCCGTTTTCAGATCTTTCCAGATATGTTCAATTGGATTCAAGTCTGGGCTCTGGCTGGGCCACTCAAGGACATTCAAAGAGTTGTCTTGAAACCACTCCTTTGATATCTTGGCTGTGTGCTGAAAGATGAACCGTCACCCCAGTCTGAGGTCAAGAGCGCTCTGGAGCAGGTTGTCATCCAGGATGTCTCTGTACATTGCTGCATTAATTTTTCCTTCCATCCTGACTAGTCTCCCAATCCCTGCCGCTGAAAAACATCCCCACAGCATGATGCTGCCACCACCA
>JAVQJD010024321.1:0-21787 GCA_036023655.1 Nannoperca australis | reverse complement strand
CCCCCCCCCCCCCCCCCCCCACCCGCCGCGCCCGGCGCGGGGGCGGCGGCGCGCCCCCCCCCCCCCCCCCCCACGAAAGAGCAACGAATAGCACAGGATGTCACAATAATTCCTGTGCGGCTAGGAGTTAGCCAACACACGAGCAGCATAATCATATGGAGATGATGGTGGTGGCTCTGTGATTAATGGGCCCATTTTCTTTGCACAGCTTGGATAGTGGGTCTACTTGGCCCCATTAGAAAAACCCTAAAGCCACCCAGTTTCTCTGTATGCCATTCATCAGGCAGATATGAGCAACAGAAAAGCTTTACTCTCAACATCCATGAAATATGCATTTTGAAATATACAGAAGCACACCCCTGTATCCCTTGTATGCCACTTATCATGTGTCTAGTATTCAGAGTACGATGGGAAGAGGAGCCATGGCCAAGCTCCTATCACTCATAATTGGTTCTACCTGCTGTGCAGAATTGGAAGCAGGAACATGCCTGTGTATTTCCTTCCTTATTTGATGGACTATAGGGAGCGAGAGAGACATGCGAGTCCCCCTTTTAGAGCAGTATGCAAATCCACTGTTAAATTTCATTTTTCTAATCCCTTTAATCAGAAACAGGGGAATAAAGCCAGCTGGTAGGAACCCATGTTAAGATGTAATTAAGCATCTGATTGAATTTCAGTGCATAGCAGAGTGTGTGTGCCAAGGCGAGAGCATGAGTAGGAGGAGGGGGTAGAAGATAGACAGGGGGTGGAGGGATGGGCACTTGTACACCAGATTGAGCGTTGGGGTTGGTGGGGGGACACATTGCCCAGTGACGGGGGACCTGGAGCTCGCGGCGGACTTGGTATTTTCCAGCATGCTCCACTGCATGAGTGAACAGCGATCAGAGGCACATTTTTATACATTACTAGGAATGCTACCATGTCAATCATCTCCCTGCTGGCACTGGAATGGTTTTCTCCTGCTTGAATCTCAACATAAGGTCCCAGAAAATAGACACAAACACCATCAGTACAAGTCGTCTCTATCAGGAAAGCAAATGTGAAGTAAAGCAGTGCAGGGGTTGTTATGGTACATTGTTTTCCTGTTAAGTGAATTTTGACGCCGCCATTTCTTCTTCTGTCTCATTTAACATGAGTTTCCTAGCACAACACACTACTCTTTTGGGGTCCGTGTTGACAGATATACTGCACGCACACATTCTGCAGCCCACCTGGGAACTGGCCGAACACGTAATCTAATCCAGTATGCAATGTGTGCACGTGCACGAGAACACACACACACACACACACACACACACACACACACACACACACACACACACACACACACACACACACACACACACACGGGTCTGTAATGAAATTCATTTGCTCAAAATGTATTCACTCCCAGACAGAGACAATATAAAGCCTGGTCTGGGGAGAGGGAAGACTGTCACACCAGTTTAGTTGGGCTTGGATATAGAAAAGATACATTTACTGAGGTCTTTCATCACCAAACATTGTATGCTACCTGTGGGGCTCTGAAGCGGAGCGGGAGTAGGGGGAGGGGAGTGGGTCATGGAGAAAAGACGGGTGACAGAACTCGACAGATCATCATGCGTGTGCCCTCCCACCGTCCTCTCCCAGTCATCCTTCACCCTTGCTCTGTCAACGCCTAAGGCCCATCTGGTGAACAAGCTGCCTGCTGATGAACACGGTTAAAGGAAACCCAGACCATCATCCAGACCTCAACTGGACCAAATATGACGTTACTCACAATTAGGCAAGAATACAATCAAAACTTTTTTCCACATTTGCATTTACGCTTAAGCTTGACCACCTCTAATGTGTCCAAAATTAGTCTTCAACTTGACAATTTTGCCTCCATTAAATGAACAATAAACTATATACTATACTAAGTATATGCTTACAGTTGCATTTTCCACGGCAGTTCAACCACCTTTCAGAGCTTTACTTCTGAAAAAAATCTATGCATGCACGTTACTTGCATGACATCATTATAAGCAACTTTCTTTGTTGTGGTAATAACACGTAAGAAGAGAGTAACATCGAAGGCCCACAAAAAATAATTACTCTTCTCTTTTTCTGCCAGTACACTGACAGATTTAATGCCATGTTTTTACAACCATTTCTTGTATGTGTGAGCAGCTATGGATATTTCTTTGTCCACAAACCACAAAAAGAAGTGGGACTACAATTCACTGTTAGAGATCCACAGCCTCTTTCAGGGAGACAAAAGGACACAGGTAAGCAGTAGTTCAGACAAAGGTGATATATGATCAAATGTGAAAGCAGTATTGATTTTCCTCAATTGTGTTTGCTCCGTTTGGCACTATTAGATATGGATTCTGCGCAACTGCCGTCTTGACTTTGTCGTGAAATTGACACTCTCTCTATAAAGGGCTATAGCTTTTTCAATAAAGCCCTGTGTAAAGAGAGAGATCGGCCTGACACAGCCAGAGACTCTGCGTTTGATTTGCTTCAGAGGCAGCACATCAATGCCACAGCGGCACTCAGGTTAAACCACGTCAAGACCAGCAGCAAGAAGACAACAGGAATGACAGAAAACCAGAGGGCAGGATGTGGGGAACTTTGTGGTATAAAAGGACAATGTCTGCACAAACACTTTGTATTAACTGTGTTTTAACTCCATGTCCCCATATGTTCATGTGTGCACAAAGGCACACGTTGGTTAATGACAAAAAGGTTATGAAAGTTACAGCCATGGTAAGTGCTCCGCCTCCAAAGACATGGTACAAAAACACACACACAAGGCCCAGTAAGTGGAGGAGATTAATCTTTGTTAAATTGTGCAATGGCGCTGCCCCAATCCCCCAGTGATGGTGACACTGTGTCTCTGTTTCCCACCCACTCCTTAGTTACTGTAGCTCAACTACTGGCCTTCAGCGTTATCAGGAAAAATCTGGCTAACTGCTGAGGAAGGAGACCAGAAACATTAGGATTATAAAAGGAAAAACACTGCAGTTATATGTGTTACACTGCTGAATATATATAATAAATAACATAATAATACACAAACATTTTATGGACATAAATGAAATAGGCCCTTTAGCGAAGAAACAGTCTGACAAAACACTGCATTCCTTGTGTTAAAACAAAAAGCCAATAACACATAAAGCAGCAGAGTGACCATTAAGGCAGCACATTTATTTAGAAACTGTATCCTGGGGTTAAATCCTCTTTGACTGATTCCTCTAAAGGAGGAGCATCTCTGTGAATTGTGGCTATGACCAGACAACAAAGGCTCTCTGAAGCATCCATAATGGCCAAACATCCCGTACACTGCTGTTCCTGCCTTTGTCTGAAGATGAATAAATCCAAGTTGATCTCCATCTAATGTGCTGTTTAAAGCCATTGCCTGTGACAAATTGCACATTACCCTGGATGCCATGTCCTTGTGAAGCTGTCCCTGCAATGTAGCATCTATTAGATACGTTTGTTTGATTAATTAAGAGTTTCTCTGACCATTAACACCAATTTCAAGAACAGGTGCTGCTCAGTAGAGGACTGCTGAACATCAGCAATTAATAACCGATGCATTATTTGAAAAGTGTGCGTCGATTTGGGTATAATAGTTCATCAGAGTGAAAGTCAATGAATGTACGAACAGTTCTCTTGAGAAATAATACCAAAAACATTTATTCCCCAAACAATAACTTGGATTTTTGAAAGTTAGCAATGAATATTTAACGCTATTGAGAAAATCTTATTAGAAACTACATTTTCAGAGGCTTAAAGGTGAATCACATTCAAAAATATCTTGGAAAGTCTCCCAAGAATCAGATGATTGAATGTTATCATGCCTAGGTCTCCGCATACTTCCTGCCATATAGTGTGTGCATCCCACGCCGAATGACAGGTCTCTTAGACTAACACTAAGCACTCTTAAAGGCTTACTTCTGTTTGTAAAACAGAGTATGAATGTATTTCTCCCAGTTACGATCAAGTGAGAAACACAAAATGCTGATATTAACGCTATTACAGTAGCCTTTACTCTCTACTGTAACTGTAGCCTTCATGTGTTGTAATCTCATTGTAAATGCACTTTGAGAGATGTGTTACAGGACAACATGCACATTAAAGACCACACGCTTTGACCTTCAGATTAGTATACAACGACTCAAAGATGTATCTATACCGAAATGTGCAAACACACACACACACACTTGCAAGTATATACTCATGCAGGTCTGTTATCCATACAAAGCTGGTCTCATTATTCTGTGTCCCCTGACATTTCAGCACCGCAGAGAGCTCCCATATTAATCTTGAATTGGGCATATCCTGTTCCCTGCACATTCTTGCCCCTAATGACAGTTTTATCATACCTTCTTATTGCTGCCCCAAACCTGAGCTGAAATTATGTAAATGCGGCATGTTTGGTGCGGAAAACATCTTTATGTTTAGCTCAACGGTCGCTCAAGCGGGAATCTAATTCGGCTCACCGACAGCCTAAATGAATCGGCTTGTTACGGTTTGAATAATGGTCTAAGCAGCCGGGTCGGCTTGCTGAAGGTTGAGAAGGACAGACCCACTTAGTTAGGTGCCACCTCATTGGATTGTACCCCCGCCTCATTCATTACTTTCCATCACTTCCCTCATTTGCAGTAAGCAATATCATTACAGGATGATTTGCCTCAAACGTGGGGTTGAAGTAACAACTCGAGGCAGAAATAACTGCTCCAAGATTTGTAATTTGGGCTGCAATATAAGCCGGCAATAAAGCTTCAAATTCACTCTCACCCACACGCCCGTCTTGCCCTCTTTTGTTTGGCCTCTTTGTCTCTCCTCTCTCACACATACTTCAAGACAGGCAATAAGCAGAGAATAACACAGTGCCCTGCCTTTAATAGGATTTTCTTGAATGCACTACATCTTAATTGCCATAAAAACATTACAGGACGTCCTAACGCGCTGCTTCTCTCCATCTTCCTCTCTCTTTGACTTTCAAATTGTCAGTCTCTCACACTGTCTGTCTTTCTGTTGCTCATTCTCTCCATTTGTCCATCTGTTTCTCTTCCCCTCCTAACAGGCCTATTTGCAGTCAGTGACACCAGACTCTGGCCACCCTTTTTATTTAGGTAGTTAACCGAGCAGCCTCACAAACAGCAGGCCTGACTTCCAATTACACAGAACGTTTCAGCCTATAAGAACGTCTCTGGCCTTGAGAAGCTGGTACTGATGCTGCAGCCCCAGTTTTAAGTGTGAGAGCCTACAACCTTCAAAGGCTATGCCGAGATTATGTGTTCAACATGAGTGATCCCCATGTAGAGACTGGATCTATACATTGAAAGACTTCTCCTTCCTATCCTTTCATTCAATATATACTTGAAAGAAAGAAAAAACTGTAGGTTGAGTTAAAACCAAATGGGCAGGGGTTCTATAAGTACAGTTAATTCAGCCTCATTTTGACAACTTGGACTGGCTTAGCAAGAGAATATGAATCCCTCAACCACTCCTGCCACCATGTGGTAAACCACTGGTGGGCACGTCTAACGTCTTAATAGTATCCCACGTGATGGAATCCAATCCTCTGTAATTAGATAAATGTCCCTTAACCACCGTTTCAGTGCATGCTAGCACGGTTAAGTGTGTGAGTCCCAATAAATTAGCAGCTTGTGATGAAATTAAAAGGATCACAGGCCTATTTTGAGAACTAAGCCTATCTCCCCATCATCCATCACTCACATAGCATGAATTAAGTTTACCCAAGGAGCAACGCAAATTGAGTCAATAATGCAAAGTATAACTTGTGATATGCCTTTCTGGTTGACATTTAGCACCTCACACTTCATTTTCTGTTTGAAAATGTCACTCGAGGAAATGAAAAGTTCATAAATCCTCACTCTTTACAGTAAAGTTTCAGTAGTTTAAAACATAGTTTTACAACAGTGTTTTGGAGATCGGGTTTGGTCAGGTGAGACCAAGAAAAAAACAACAGGTTCCTAAACAGTGGTTAACAATTAAACAGAGGTGTCACTAATGTGAAATTAAACCGGGGAAAAAGAAAGTTTGTAGCTGGAGTAAAGGGTGCAAGCTGGCAATGCTCATAATTAACCTGTGTGTGTGTGTGTGCGTGTGCGTGTGCGTGTGCGTGTGTGTGTGTGTGTGTGTGTGTGTGTGTGTGTGAGTGAGTGAGTGAAGGGGGATGAGGGTTTGGAGGTGGTGGGGCAACAGACAGAGGGATATAAAAAGTAAGACAGCCTGCTAGACAGAACCCCACACCTGCAAGTCTTGTCAGAGTTGCCTACCTTTCACCTGCATGGCCATTGACTGTGAAACAGCTGAGGATCGGCACAATAGCCTGCAGCCAGGGACAGATTGGCCGGTGCCGCTGGAGCACACCGGCAGCACCAACTCCATCTCCACCGTTGGGGCCAGCCGATCCCAGATGGGTGGGTGGATATGAGACATGAGTGATGCAAAACCAGTGGGTAAGCATGCCGGAGCATTTGTCATGATTTGTGTAGGTATAAGGCCATGGGAATGGCTGTTCAGTTGCAGGGCAGCACACTGACATAGTGATGGAAAAATAAACAAATAAATATATATCCAGCACGACTCCAAGGTTGATTTCCCTATACGCGCTCACGGAGGTGCTCACATCAGGAGGCGGCAAATATACAGAGAGAGCATTTCAAGTTGTATTTAAGCTTTTTTCAATTTTCAGGTGTGGTTGTTACATTTGAGTCTTTTCCTTGTTTTTCCAGGTCTGTTTCAGACATACCCTGTTCTCCAAAAATAAACAAAGAATGGCCTCTAACCTCTCTTGGTGCACAACGAAGCTAGCGCACACACACACACACACACGCACACACACACACACACACACACACACACACACACACAGAACCTCCTCCATCTCTCCTGAACCGGAGGCAACTTCTTATTCTGTAGTCACGTATATTTAGGTGAGTGGAGCTGGAGTGCTTCTCCTTGGCTCTAGGTCAGGGGTTTTGTCCGCCAGGGACTTAGACTTCTACAGGCTTCTCAGTACTCTAATGGGGCGCAGAGGGAGAAGAGGTTTCAGCAGGGACTATCTAACTCCTGTGGCAAGCTTAATTGGGTATAAAGAGATGTAGCCCTCCCTGCGCCCTCTACCTTAGGGTAAACCGAATGATATGTTTAAGTAAAGGCTCCAGACGTGGTGTGCAGGTTAAAGCTCGCTTTGCCTGGAGGGAAAGCCCAGCGCCTGAGAGTCTTTGTATTCTTGAAGTGTGCAGGACATTACTCTCACATGAACTGTTTTCAGTTTTTCCTGATGACCACTGTGGTGCACTTAGGGGTCCGTTGGAATTACCTGTGTTTCAAGGGGAAACTGGCCTTTACATTGATGAATGGACTGGAATGTCACTACTCTCCTGCTTTCTTCAAATTCCTTCTTTAAACAGATAAATCAAGTCAGAGGCCACTGAATGTGTAGCAGCACTGGGGTATTTGCAGGGGTACCACTGAACATAAAACCGCCACACACACACAGAAAAAACAATCCCAATAAAAAGGGGGATAAATCACTCCCAGAATCTGCAGGTCAATAGTATTGAACAATAGGCGTCTTTTTCACCATCCCTTCATGAGTGGTCAGAATAGGGCTGGCAGGTGGGTTGTGGTGGGGGTTGGCTCAGTATGGAGGGAAGTGTTAATGTGTGTTAATACACTAAAAGCCATGGGGCCTTTTCTAAGTGATGGATTGTCACTACTAAATTAGTGAATGTGACAGCTCTAGTGCGGCACTATAGGTCAGGGAAGAGCTGTCAGCTACGGCAGGTAAAGAAGGCAATATAAGATAAATTGAGGTATGTGATAAAACCTGAAATGATCAGCCAGTCACACAGATGTAGAGTTGGCCTAAATTCATCGATGCATGGGAATGATAGAATATCCAGAACATGCAGTTACAGTAAAGCACAAGTGAAGCATTACATTGAGTGCCTTTGTGTCCATTAGTATAGCAGCAGTACTAGTTTTTGGAATATATAGCTTATCCTGCTTCCAGTAACCTGGATAAGCCATTATCTCGGTTTTGGGAAACATGAAAATGCTATGTGAAGTACTGTGATGTGTATAAACCTTATCCAGGTTTCTGATGATTGTGTCACATTGGCAGATGCTCCCTCGTTTTATGTTACTTTAATAGTCAGTAAGTTAAACAAAAGATGGTAAACTATTCACTGAATAAAAGTGGAACATGGAGAACACATTTTATTGTTGCTCCCGACTACCATTTCTGCTGATCAGCTGAAGAGGACAAATCAAGCAGAGCAGTATAGGCTCTGATGAATGAACTTAACTGAGTTCCTTCTCAAATGTACAAAAATGAAAGATTGGCTGAGATGTTGAGAAATCAAGGGACACACCATGGACACCTAGGCAACAGAGACAAATTCCATTGATTACAAATTTAAATCACAAATTACAGACACTGCCCAACATGGAAAAAAACATACTAATGCAAATAAAGAGGAGACGCCACAATCAGAAACCTGGGCACTGATATAATCACGTGACTGGAATATAAACCGGTTCCTCATGTTCCATGCAAATGTCATATGCCGAATATGATCAAAGCCAAGACCAAGAGAATGCTAGCAGCTCTGTTAGGCTGCACTTAGGCACAGCTGTGCTGATGTTTAGCAGGCAAAATGTTTACCATGTTAGAAATTAGCGCTAAACACAAAGTACAACTGAGGCTGATGGGAATGTTGTTAGGTATGCAGGTATTTTGACATAAACCAAATCACAAGTGAGTAAAAACGCAGAGGGGAGAGTTGTTCAGATATATGACACAAAGACAGAAAGAGAAAGAGCAGAGAGGCAGCTTAGAAAAATGCACATTTGCACAGAGAAACATTATTTTGATGATATTTTGACACACATTAGGATGGCATGTTCCATTTCCTCATTATCTATCCATTATCTATCCATTCCGTTTCTATACATGGGGACCATTCCTCAATGCTGGACTCAGCATAACCACATGACTGATGGTAAATCAATACTAAGCAGCACAGTTCTCATTGAACATATGGCAAGAGAGCAGGAACATCTGGAAATGTCAAGACTCCTGAAAGCTTTGGTAGTGGAATACACCACCACATACACCAGCCTATCGACAGGTACAAATACTGTACACACAATAAAAGTGGGTTTATAGTTGATTGGAAAAAGCTTACGTGGCTAACATGTCACAATCCCAACAAAGAAAGTAATGAAATGGAACGAAACTAATGTAAATCTTTACTGCTGATATAGCGGGTGAGGGGCTGGTGTTTGACGGCACATGTCCGATGTACTGAGGACATGTCACGCTGGAGTGATGTGAGCCCTGTCAGCTCCTCACTCACACCCGGTCCCAGAGCGCTGCGTCAGCTACCTCACTATTGATTGTCAG
Source organism: Nannoperca australis (assembly GCA_036023655.1). NCBI lineage: Eukaryota > Metazoa > Chordata > Actinopteri > Centrarchiformes > Percichthyidae > Nannoperca > Nannoperca australis. The sequence continues at coordinate 12,372 of JAVQJD010024321.1, read as the reverse complement.
GGCTTCTTTAGGGAATTCGGTTTGATTCGTTGTTGCGAGAGCAGCAAAACCAATTGAATAGAGGAATCAGATGTATAAATAAGCAATGTTCTGCATGATGGCGCCCAGGAATGACACAATGACATAGTCACCTTGACATAACCCTGCAGAGCTATCAGCATTGACCAGTGCTGTAAGGCCCTTATACACTGACACACTCACATCCCTAATGACTATCTATGTGCTTTTAAATAGATAAAGCGCCAGTGTTTTTCAGTGGGTTCAGTAGGAGGCTTTTTTCAAAATGGCAGGGAAATTTCTCCATCGATTTATATTGCTACTATAAAATTATAAGACAAGTGTTAAATCTGTCATTAAAGGACTCATTAAAGTCTGTAATTGCTAAGCTGGATACATTTGGTGCTGTTAAAAAGAGAGTGTCCTGCCATTCATTATTGTTACTGTCACGGGGTATCTGAGTGTAGCACTGTGACATCTACTGATGGGGCCTTCTTTAAAAACCCTATTTGATCTCTTTGAAAGGAGCATGATGAGGGACAAAACTCTGGGTCTAAGCTTTGCCTGCATCACTTCAAGTTTCTTTTTTTAATCGAAAGTGACAAAAGAAGATGGATGAAAGATTGAAATATGTGATTCATTTATTCATCCCACAGGTGGCAATATGCACTTTAAGGAGATTCAAGCAGCTTAAGCACACATGATAAGAAAACCATCTCAATTTTGTTATTAATTTCACTCCGTAGGTAAATCACACTTTATCACAGCTCGTAAATAACTTTCTCTTTCAATTCTATAATTCATCTCTCTGGTATGATAAGCACACAACTCTTTCCTCGGAGCATCCAGGTTGACATGTGTGAAATAAACACGAATGAAAGATTAAAGGGCGTTGTCTAAAATGGGAATTTCTGTGGATCACAGTTAGACTGCGACCATAGCACTGTTGAGCGATCCTAGTCTCATCACTATGCTTTGCTTACTGCTGTTGTTGCTGCTGCATGCTGGGTCAGGAAACATGAGCTCAGCACCTTGGCCTCTCCCTCAGACATGCACAGAATGGCCATGTCAGCACGCTCCGAGGACAGTTTCTACTATGGTCCACTTGTTCAGAATGCATAAACGTTTACCATGCTTCACTGAGGCTGTACAGAAATTAAAAATAATTTCACAGAATACTTCGCGATGCACAAAGAACCTTTAGAAAGATAAGAAGTCCACTGAGCTGAATGTAACAGTAAAAAAGGTCAGTATGTGTATCTCATAGTTTTACTTCCAATCAGTAACAGGTAAAGATGAGCCACCCGGTGTGTCTCTTGGGCCCACCTCCATTCAACTCACTCATCATCAAACACAGCTCTGATCAAGTGATTAGATGAGTGGTGTATGGGTGGAAGACTCAGAGAGCCCGACAACCTTTTCCTCTGTGCTCACAACCCCCGGGCGGTCAGGATGAAGAGAAAGAAGGGTGAGGACAAGGCAAAAGATACTTAGAATGACAGTTCACAGACAGCAAGATTAATGACCCAACACACAAAGGCCTGCAGCAGCACGGCCTTTTAAAAAGACACCATGGACCCCTTCCGCCACCTGGCCGCAATCCATATAAATCGAAGTCCTGTAAATTCCGGTAGCCAATTAATGAGCAGCCCTGGCAAATGACACTGTCCCTCACACCACCCGTCCCCTGTCAGCACTTCATCTAGATAATCTGCTACTGTATCCCAGACAGAAGGAAGAAAAAAGAACTGTCAGATTTTGTGAAGGGCAGTTATCTATGGTAATGTGCTAGTTTTAGGATGGGCAGAGTGAAGTGGAATGTGCGAGTAACTGTGTGAGTAACTGTGTGTGCAAACGTACGTTGGCGTCGTGCAATTTATGAGCAGAACAGAGGTAAGTGGGCAGGTTGAAGGCCTCTTCAGCACCATTGTTCATATGGAAATGAGAAGTAATGAAGTCAACACTGTCAACTTCACATCTCTCTGCGTTGTCACAGCAATAAAGGGCACTAGAGGTAATTAATTTCAGTCAAAACACTGAACACAGAATGGCAGGGAAATGATGTCACAGACACTGAAGAGGCCGTACTGTGCCATTGTCAAGTTTTATATTCTCACAAATCTGTCACAGTGCTCACGAGATTTCACAACCAAAGTCTTTAACCATTAATAACTGTCCATTTTTACATTCATTTATGCAAATGCAATAGAAAAATGAGGGTATCAGTCTTGCCAAATCTCTCAGACCAGATGCAAAAAAACTGTTGAAGAAGCCAGTAAAAGTATGTTTATGCAAAAAGGTAGCGTATGCAAGCAGTCTTTGCACCAAATGTAATCCCCCCGCATCTCATCTCATTATAGTGCATATCTCACTCATCATGCAGCTCAGCAATTGTAAAATTATGCACAAGTGCAGCAGCCCACTCCCGCAGTTAGCCACAGATGGATGTTGAGACACACATTTAACCATGTTTGGACATACACCATCATTCTGTCCTTCATCTGGCACAACAACGCTCATTAACGCCGCCAAAGAAGCCGCTGTCTTGTTACACACAGCTATTACACATCAGCATGTTGTGAGCCACAACAGCGCATTGATTGATGACACATGAGTAGGTCAGATTTATATTCTGATGTGTGTTATTATTTGAGAAATTACTGTGATTTCGACATGTGGCTGACTAAAATAAAGCTGTAAGCAAAAGGGATGTTGCATACATGCTATACATGTTATTATATGGAACTCAAATATAGTTGAGATCTAAGATGTGCTAAAAAGACTCACTACATAGTAGCTAAAATGTCCTCTTTGATATAATCCTCTTCTTCAACTTACTGGAATTTTTCACACTCAACTCAACCATAATAGTCTATGCATGCATGTGGTAACACCTGTTTAGGGGAATACACTGCTTGTTCTTAAAGGAAAGGTTCAAGTCTGCCTTAAAACAATACTTATCCACTGTCCTCTTCCTGTGCAAAGTTGCATTCTCAAGCTGATATTAGGCTTCAGCACTCTGGATTAGTCAATACTAGTTTCTTTCTACCAAAGTTAGTCTTTTATGCCAAAATTCCCTTTTTGTGTTACTATTTCTGTACCGCAACAAGTATCCCCAAAACATAAAGAGGGAATTTTGTACTAAAAAGATTATAACTTTAATGACAGATCAAGCTTTAAAATGTGTTGAATTAAGATCTGAAGATAGCTCTTGATAAACATTTACAAGATAGCTTAGAACTTCCAAGAGGTTTGTTAACAGGAGAAGTCAACATTTACACATATGAATCTCGTATGTGTTTCTATAGGACTTATGATTCCCTGAATGATGACTTTTTAACAACCACAGGTAGTAAATGGTAGACCTAATAAACTGGTCAGAAATCCTCAAACAGCGGCAATTAACTAACCATCAAATCTATTCAGGCATACAAAACTGTGACCAATACTAATGTTAGACCAATAAAATGGGCGTGAAGGATATATCAATATATCATTTTGAATAGCTTCTGCTCATGGGGCACTGTAACCTTCAAGCTACGCCTTGTGCAGTCAACTCTACAGAGCTGATAAAAGCGAATGCTGAGTACACAGCTGCACTTGTGCACCAAAGCCTGAAGGTGTGACAGACACAGGCAATAAAACTCAGCAAAGAATGGCAAGATGGTAGAGGCAGCTCTGTTCTCTCTCACCCTTACTGTCAGAGACATGACATTAATATGAGACAGGGAGGGGGGGGTGCACCAAAAGGATTCAAGAGGAGGGAGGAAAGGAGCAGAAAAGCTGACATAAGTCACCTAAATACAGCCGGTGTTCTACCAACACCATCACCAAGCTGTCTATACAAACAAATATGTGCTGAACATGTAGGTGAAGGTGTGTGGAAGTATATAATATATACTTGCGTGCCTGTGTCTGACTGAGTGCATGAGGGTTTTCCCTTTTCTTGAATGTTGTGGACCAGTGGTGTGTGTTTAACCCCACATACTTGGCCCGGCCATAGGTCTCCTCATCCAGGCAATCACATGACAGAGGCCAACGTCCTCTCAACATCCTTGAGCGCCTGTGATGGGAACCCAGCCAGTGACTGATCACTCGGCCGTTCCCTCTCGTCAGCACTTTCGCTCATCCAGCTCGTCATCAATGCTCCGCGGTAATAAAACCAATGTCATCCTGTGCCTTGTGAAGTTCACATGGAAAGATAAGGGTAGAAAATGTGCCACTGGCTTTTTGTTTCAAATTAATTTCCCACTGTCTTTGTGTACACCATTTCCTGGGTGGCATTTAGTGCTGACAGCGAGCTAATCTCGCGTTTCCTTGCCTGATTTCAGCCTTCATTAAGAAAATGGGCTGCTTTAAAGTAATTTTCCATTTGACTAAATGGAAATAATTTATCAGGTGAGGTTGTTCTGGAGCAACAGGAGCACCTCTTCCATTAATTAAAGCTGCATGTGGCTGCCGTAAACATCAGGGAAATGGGGCTGTATATCAGGCTTATTACCTGGACATGATCATCAATGTGGGGACTTTGTCCAGGGAAATCTCTTATAGCCCATCAAACAGAGGCTCTGCTGCTGCTGAGAGCACCTGGTCTGTCTACTTCATGTCATCCAGGAGAAGAAAGTCTGATGCTGTGATGTCCATATTTTGGGTTTTGGTAACGTATGGGCGTAACTCACATTTGAACTGTGACAGGCCTATTTTCTTTGTTAATCTTTCTGCTTACTTACTATTACAGGGACATTTCTTAACTCTAGACAGTACTCCTATCTTCCAATGTCCCTTAACATTTCTTATCCAAATCATTACATGTGCAGTATGTTGGAAATGGGCTAAGAGTGCCTGCGGAGATTATGAAGGTGCAGGTGGGACAACAACATTAAGATAGATAAGGGAAACTCATAAAATAGCAGTGTTTCATTTCCTAAAAACACAATAGATGCCAGGGCTGCCTGGCAGACTACTATCAGCTGGCCTGTTGAATAGTAGGTTGGTTATCATTTCTATTCGCTTCGGCTGGACCGTTGATGCTGACACGCAAGCAAACTTTTTGTGTAACAACTTGAGGATGTCGTTCTGCAAACTGCCACCAAATTAGTGGGTTATTCATTCAAATCAAGCAAAAAAATGGGAGAAGTACTGTAAATGGAAGTTACTATCTCTTCCTGTCTTTAAGGCTTCTTTCACACTCCATCCACATTCTTTCCATGCACCTGACCTTCTGCTTTAAAAGCACAAAGCACATTAATATTTCATATCACAAACACAGATAGGCTACACATACATACCTGAGTGTTGGGAAGTCTCTACAGCACAGCAGAAAGCCTGGCTAGCTCCTCAGCTCCACAGTGTATTCACACAGACCGATACATTGCTTATAAAAAGAAATTCACTGTCCTTAGAAGTTTTTATGTTTTTTGGTTATACAACTTTGAACTAAGGTGAATTTAATGCTGCTTTTTTTGACATAAATCAACATAAAGACATCTCTACACAGTGATACATATTTCAATTACAAAAATATTTAGAAAAAATAAGAACAGTATTCACCAACACATCTAAATCATCATCGGGGCAGCCAATTGGTTTTCAAAGTCACATCATTTGTAAAATGGAAAATAAAACACGAATTTTGTAGTCTGTACAAAGCCTTGAGCAAGTTGTTTACATACTCAGTTCCAGTTGGGGAGTAATTTAGGAAGTACTTCATTTCCCGAAAGATGCATTTTCATGCATTATTTTTCTTATTTACATTCTGGTAGCTCATCAAAGTGATATTGTCGACCAACGCAATCAGCCTTTCCTCAATTTTCACTTAATTGAGTAGAGTAGAAAACTTCTTCAATTTATGAGGGAATCAAATCGCTGGCCATCTTTTTCTTGCGTCTTTAAACAGTAGTAGTGGGCGGCAGCAGCATGTTTTTTATGGCTACACGTACAATGAGTGTCGTCCTGTTACATCTCTAGTGTTTAAGTTTGTAAGTGTGAAGAGGACATTAGACTAATTGCGAAGCAGCACTCTCAATATCCTCAAACAAGGAATCACATTTATTCTGTGCAAAATAAATGTATGGAAATCTGGTTGTCTATAGATCAGAGTGTGCGGATGCTTGTCCTATTGTTATACATTAACTCTATTCTTAAGCACCTCCAACAAGCTTATATTTGGTGATCAGTAATCTTTACATTTTTGGACTATTTCAAACAAAAATGTGTATGATAAAAGATCAGCTCATTCTTTCTATTACTCTTCATCATAGATGGACACAGAGGAAGCCACCCACAGGTTGATCCAACACCCTGAGCTGGATGTTGCGGTTTTCACACACAAAAAATTGCCAGACGCCTCATTCCTCTTCCTCATCGATTGTCCGCATGTCTGTGCCTCAGTGTCTCATGGCAGCAGAAGCCAAAGTGATGGAACAAAAGGCAGTTTGGGTATTAATTCAGCGCTCACGTCTTCTTTCAGGATCCTTTCACATGCAAAACGCCAGGCTGCGCACTGGGCAGAAGGGGACACTGACAATTACCGCCTCACATTGAGCCACCGTTGGAGACTCACTCTTCAGACTGATTGACAAATGAAAGAGCTGAAATAGCTTCCATTTAAAAAACGGCCACTTGCCAGAATGGGGGATCATCTCCAATATCTTGTCTCAAATGGTTTAGGGAAAAGATGAGCGTGCATAGGAAATTGAGCTCACAATTCAGTACTTTACAAAGGCCATTTAGACTACATGCACAGAATACCCAGTGGTATTGCATAGGCTTTAAAGCTCAAATTCAATGGAACATCAAGATAGAGCAGTGACTTTCTGGGGGGATTTGCATCCCACTGTTCTTTCCCATCAATCTAAAAACTTTTCATACTCTGCTGACTAATCCAATCCCCTGCACATACACAGATGGACATAAATGAGGGTTGCAGACAAACATACACTGATTAGCCCAAATGGCCTTGTTCATGAAGCAAAAATCAACAAATATGTTTGGAAATCTCTATACGTCATTTCTGGGGAGACAAATGGTGAGCTTCGTTGGCCTGCCAAGCACGTAGACAGATAGATTTCCAATCAGGGATGTTGTTCAATTTGTCTGCTGGTCCCTCAGTGTACCCAATCTACACAGCTGAGCACAGAATCCAAATCAACAGTTTGTGGAGACGGATGCCTGTAGAGCGCCTCATCACATTGTGAAACCAGAATGACAGTGCTCCCGTGTGTGAGAACCGACAATGTTTTCCTGCTGAGACTTACTTGTGTACTATTTAAATTATCCTTTAAACAAGATTTTCAATGCAGATATGAATATGAAATAAATATGAATAAAAGTGTGCTGGACTCATACGAATAAAAACAACTAGATATGCAGAGTTGTATTTTAGTTGCCTAAACATTTCTTGAAATAAAAGATGTGTTGGAGTTTAGTGCTAATATTACTGTTTTAGTTAAACCTTAATTAGAGGAGTCAAAGAACTGGAAAAAGTGCCAGATATAAATAACCCAAAAGACAATGGCTATGCTTTTATTGTGTTTAAAAGGTTAGTTATTATTGCTGTTTGGGTTTGTCATTGGAAATACGTTTTGGCCCTCAGGTTGTGATGACTGAAGAGCAGCACCTGTAATCTTCACAGTGACTTGGCATAATCTTAAAATAATTTGTCTTGAGGCCCAAAAACTAAAACTTATTAACCATTAACATTCATGAACAAAAGTACATGAATAAAGTAAATATGGCAAGAAAGATTAAGTCGTACGGCTGTGTGCATGAGACGCAGGTAGCCAGAGACACAGCACAGGTATAAATAACAAGTACTTGTGTCAGAGCACAAACAGCTGCAGGGGAGTGCTGTGTGCTGCTGTAGGAGCACACATGGGTTCTTTGGTGGAGAGAGGGATGTGAGGAGAAATTCATTTGTGAGATGACACTCTCCTGCAGCCCCACAGCACAAACCCCGTGAGAGGGATGTTGTGGCTCGGAGGATGGGGAGTGGTGGCAGCGTGTGCGTGCGTGTGTGTGTGTGTGTGTGTGTGTGTGTGTGTGTGTGTGTGTGAGGGGGTGGGTGTGGGGCAGATTGAGGAGCGGGGTGAAAAGATGCAGAGGTTCCTGTGTCATGTCTCTGTGGAAATCAATAAACTCTGCTGCATGCACAGCACACCATATCACACATGCATGCAAGTGTAGACACACACACACACACACACACATCACAGAAAAATGGGCAGCCATTCTGTTATTGTATTATCTCTTCCCATATTGCCTTGTATTTGATTTAAAAGCAATGATATAGGATGGAAAGTGATTTGTGTTTTTTTTCTTTGTCATATTTGAATGCTTCCAAAAGGTATGTTATCAGTAAAATCCTTATTAAAACCCATTCATTACAGCATATGAATATTCAATAGAAAACCTCTATATGGCTGCTTGAAAGATGTTCTGAATTAAATTAAGAAATACTTCAAACAAGGTTTCCTAACTTTTAGATAGAATGCCTAAGAGGATGTCGACGCATGTGTAGGTGGTGGTAATGACTACTAAATTAGTCAGCATATTTTATGATGACATTACAGCTTCAGCCATTTCTGTGGATTTTGCTTAAACTGCCGGGCAATGACTTGCACACACTTGTGGGCTCAAAGCATCTGCTATTAGTAAAGTCTCTTTCAGTCTAATTAGACTTCACCTTGATGTTTTGTTTGTTGTTGTTTTTGTTTAGGAGTGATGTTTTTGTCTTTTGGTCCCTCACAGGAAGTGCAGCCCAGATCTCGCCTTCCCCTTGGACAAACTTTGTTATAGATCCAGCCTTAACAGCAGTGAGCTGAGGCTCAAGGTGAAGTCACACTGGATACATGTGAAGCTGTAGCCGAAAGGTGTGGAATAAAAAATAACGCACGCCCAAGCTCAGGACATAACATTTCATGCCTTAGAGCAAAATAAGAAAGAAAACACAAAATAAAAAATAAAAAATCTGTCTGTGTACAAAGATACCCCCTGACACACACAAACACAAACCCCATGACAAAAAAGAGAAAAGGAGGAGAATAATAATAATAAAAAATGTCCAAACCTGGTGGAGCAGATTTTTCATCATTAAATGATGGCCTGCGGGCGGAGGGAGTGTGATGAGGAAACACTGGCTTGTGCCCTGCTCTGTAATTAAATGGAGGCCGGACGGAGTGAGAGGCAGGAAGATGATAATCACTGGGCTCTGTGCCCCAGGACAGATGAATATTGTCAGATGCTTTGAACAATACACTTATCTGTGAGGAAAGTCGCTTTATTTGCAAAAACAAAGATGGCAGACAGATCGCTACCATTTCCTAATGTAATCACTGCAGCCTCTGTCTAGAAAAGAAATGCAAAAAAATGTTTTTAGGATGTTTGCAATTCTGCTTGTTAGCCATCCTATGTTCCCATGTTGCACATGAAACATATGGATGTGTTAGTAGATATGAGATCAATAAGCTTCTCCACTAGATATTTCCAATGAGAAATGGCTGGTCGAACCAGGATCTACATTATAATATTTTAAATAGTAATAGGGAGCGCTTTACTGATAAATAAATAAGAATGTAATAATGTGACACCAATATCAATATTTATATGTGCCCACAGCCACAGCACGTGAGATGTATACAGGTAGTACGGAAACGGCAGATACCTAATCAAATTTAATAGGATTTTGGATTCATTAATCTTTTAAAAAGTCTACAGCCATGCTCGCGGCTCTGTGAGGTGGTACTGTATAAATGCTAATGTCAACATGCTAACATTCCCACAACGACAATGCTAAGATACTGACGTTAGGCAGGTATGACGTCTTCACCATCTTGGTTTGTTAGCATGCTAACATTTCCCAATGAGCACTTATCAAAAAGAACAGCTGAGGCTGATGGGCATTTCATTAGTTTTGCAGGTATTCAGTCATAAAAGTTTTATAAAAGTTGAAAATTTGACCTGATGTTGTCCCTATATGGGAAGTTAAGGAATCCCCAAAGTTATTACCATTCATCCTGAGGGTAAAATTAATGTCAATCCATCCAAAAAGTTCTTGAGATATTTCACTTAAATGTCAACCTTACGGCCCTAGAGCCACACTGCTAGCAATGCTAAAAATCATAAAAATCCTCCCACACTTTCCCCACAGGCAAATCTTCTGTGAGGGAAAATGAGAAACAACTTCAATAGGACCAGAAAGTAAGACCTTCAGTTACCACAGGGATTGGTGCTGCATCAAATCTTGAGAATGCTACCAGTTTACATTGCAGACTTAGTCCAAGAAGTCACCAAGAAGCAGAAGAGATTTCCTGACATTTGATTCCAGCCTTGTCCGTACACGCCCCAATAATAAGTTTAGTTCTAGAGCAAACAATTACATCAACACGCCTTCTTTTGATTCCATTCAACACGAGCACAAACATTTTGCTCCCTGAACACAAATACTACCATAAATCATACTTAGTGGTGTTGGAAGAGATTAAACCACACTCAACAAACAACACAGTCTTGATTGCCCAATAGACGATACTGTAATAGTGTAGGGGAAGAAAGTGAAAAGGAAAATAAAGCACATAGTGACGACAGGGATAAGCACATATGCAATTTCAGCTGACAAGAGTAAGATTGGTTTGCTTTGAGAAATCTGTAAGGACACTGCTAAGAGAAAGGGCTTAGTCTAGGCTTTTTTTGTTGTTGTTTTGACAAAGCTTTTTAATATGTCTTAGTGGAATGAATGGTGTCACTAAACTGTATTGTTCTCCAAAAAAAAGAGTGTCACAAGAATTTCATTATATGAAATGCCAAGTCTTCAATCTTTGAGAAATCTCCATTGAAAAGGAAAATAAAACACAGTGGTGAAATGAGGATTTTTCACCTTCATACAATTACAGGGTATTTTGCAGAGTGCTGCATAAAGCAATCAGGAATCACTCTTGAAAGTTGGCAATGAGAGAAAAATACTTTCACGCTTTTAATGTCTGGATATTTTATTTTGACTCTTTCATTGGTAAAAAGCTTTTGTCTGCCCTTTGCCAAGCAACAATTGTTGTATCGCTGCCAGTCAGGTTTAGAATTCTCTGTATGGGGATTGAAGAGGAGTACAGTCATCCCTGAAAAATAGCTGGGACTCCACGGAGTCATGCGACTGATGCCAAAAGTAGACTGCTTCATTTCTCTGGCTTTAGCTTCAAATTAGATCAGACATCACAAACAACCTTCAGATATCAGCGAAGCCAATATGCTGACTAGGATGCATCCGCAAAAAAAGGCCAGTGATCAAGATTTATGGAGTGAGGCTTCACTGTGTGTCAAGAGTGATACGTGTCTCATCAACGGTGAAATGAAATGTCAAATTAGTTTATGTGAGGGAGTGTGTGTGTGTGTGTGTGTGTGTGTGTGTGCGTTTTAGCCTAGCTTGGTACATAAGATCGAGAGACAAAGAATTTGCCATCAAATGAGACCCAAAAGAGAGAATGAAAGTGTCAAATAGGGTGCTTATAGTGCAGAACACTAATAAGGAGAGCGGCAGCAGGACAGCGGCAGCAGATCTATTCTCCTCCGGGCTCCATCTTGGCAATACCTGTTATAAACTTTCTCTGCCGTCTTGCACAATTGGTTCTGTAATTTAAAAAGGTCAGCATGGCTCTCGTGTAATTCAATACTCTCATGGTGCTGTATTAACCACATATTTAATCACCCTCAGGGAAGTGTGCAAGCTGAATACTGAATGTAAAGGGACGAGGTAGAACCCACAGTACAACACAGGGCCCAGCTCTCCCACCCGATAGGTATGACTCACAGCATGTAGGAGGAGAAACAGCTCATCCATGAGTATGTTTCCACTTTAGTAGAAAAAATATGGAAAACTGAGCGTCTTAAATAAGGAATCCATCTGTGAGCATGGCAAGAAATAAAATTGGATGGTTGATGGACAAGATTTAGTTTTAAGTTGTTTAAGGAAGAAAGATGGGTAAATTTAATTTGTCTGAGTTGCACTGTGTGTGCAATATCTTGTGTTATGGAGTTTGGTTGTCTAGCCAATCATCAGTAGTAGTTTAAAGTAAACACACAACACAACTAGTTACATGTAACGTCGTTACGTAATTAAATTACAAAAAAAATGTAATTGTAATCCGTTACAGTTCCTAAGAAAAATATGTAATTAAATTACAGTTACTAATAAAAATGTTGGTGATTACAAAGACGTTACATTCAAATATATTCTTCCGGTAAAAGGATTATTCATTCTATTCATTTATCCCGACAGCAACACCTTTCAGTGCTGGAGATTCAAAAATACTTTCCTCATGAAAACAGAAACAGGCTCTAACATTACTGTACAGTGTAAAGTTTGTTTACCAGGAGAAAATGCTGTCA
>JAVQJD010024318.1:0-21584 GCA_036023655.1 Nannoperca australis | reverse complement strand
GTGTGTGTGTGTGTGTGTGTGTGTGTGTGTGTGTGTGTGTGTGTGTGTGTGTGTGTGTGTGTGTGTGTGTGTGTGTGTGTGTGTGTGAGAATCAGAACTGGATCAGGGTCTCCACAGTAAATAGACTGAAATCAAACTGTTTTTGTTTTTTTTGAGAAAGCATAACTTATTAGCATTTCAAATCTTTGACGTTTCTGTGTATTCAATCCTTATATTGTGTTTTGAGGGTGTTAACAATCTGATATATTCAAGACCACTTTCTCAACATTACGACCAATAGAAAATACATCTCAACACCCTACTTCTCCCTTCCCCTTCATTTCCCTGACATCTTTCTACTGACGAAACCTTTTATCGTTTCATGTAAATGTTGAGAAGCCGATCTTCTCAAACTGATCACAGGATTCCAGTTGTAATTTTCTACATGCAAGCAGCAGTCCACAGTCTGGTTTAGTAACCTGCTGTATCTGCTTTAACCAACACCAGCTGGAGTCCTGTATTAGAGGATGAAAGCCTCATTAATTACAGCATATGGTCAAAGGAAAGGAAACCCCAAAGTATGTTTTGCAGTTTTGTTTCTTGAAAAGTGTTTTCAAAAAAAAAAATATATATATTGTTTTGTGCTTTTTCTTACTTATCACTGTTGTGGTCTGCCTTGTTTGTTAGACTGCACGTGAAAAACATTTGTGAAGGGTGTTTCCTTTACTGCGACTGTAGCCTGTATTACATCCATACGTTAGGCACCGTCTTAGTCCCAGTAGTAGCCTGATGGTTCTCTTATAACCAGGCTATGTGACGCGAGGCTTTAATAAAGACACCAGTCTGTGAGTTGAGGGAGCCATGTTCTGATAGAAGGCAACCATTTAGGGGAAAAAGTGACACCTTCACTCACAAATTAACAAAAATCCCACAAATTACATAATTATGATGATATACGGTGATAATACAACACATTTTTTACAGGTTCTTAATAGATATTAAATCCCATTGGGTTTATATTATTTTGCTTCAAAATCTTTTTTCAAATCTGTTTGAATTTAACAGCCCAGTTTCACTTAACGCTGTGGTGTGCTGCCACAGGTGAAACATTCAAATCAAATTAACGCCATTATTACCCCCTTCCTGGTAAATCACTTGTTAATGTGGGAGAATCCAATTTCCAGTGAGCCAGAAAGATACGACCGCGCCTGTTGTGAAGCAGGAACGCGTGTTTGAATGCGCACGCACGCACACACACACACACACACACTCACTCACACACTCTTTAACAGCCATGCTGCTTTAGATGTTAGAAGCCATTAACTGGAATCTTTACTTGCTATGTTCAGCGAAATATCGTGGTCACCTTGCTTGTTTCAAAACAAAGCCGACTCTAGGCCACTTCAGAAATCAGTCGTCAAACCCAGACTGGCAACAGTGCGCGAGTGATCTATTGTATTGTCTATTGTATCTATTGTCTCCAAATGTAAAAGTTTACATGAACTTTTTCGTTCCATTAACAAACAACGCAGGGGCTCATTCAAATAAACTTTGTGAACATTTCTTTTTAACTTCACGTACATAAACTCCTTTTTGTGCGCTCGCGCTGCATCAGTTGCATTCAAAATGTGCGTTCACGTACTCGAGCTTAAGGAAGCTGCGTTTGTTTAACAGCAGCCGGAGGTAGTCTTTGAAACACTGGCACATGAGTTGGGAGGAAAGGATTGAGCAAGACCAAATGTAGATATGTCTTAATGTTCAAACAGAAAGCCATGAAATGGATCAAAAACCAGAAAAAGAACGGAAAGACCAAACTTTATTTTTATAACTGAAGACGCTACTGCAAGGTCTTATGTATATATGGATCCATCCTACACGGATGGAATAAATAATAGTTATAATAGTCACAATAGTTATTGACTTGTACTTAACTGTTGTTTGACCATATGCTTCAAACATGTCGGACTAGTCACTACTCTGTCACTGTTTAATGCTGAGGCAAGTTTGCATTGTTCCACAATTAGTTGTCTTGTTTTGTATCTCATACCTTTTTGTGAAGGAGGTTTTTTTGTTGGGAGCGTGTCAAGAAAAGAACTAGAATCAAACCCCAAGAGACTCTTTTCTTTTCTTTTCTCAGCGCTTTTTTTTTTTTATCATTGGTTGTAATATGTTATAAAGCTCACCTTCTATAGAGAACCTGAGAAGAGTTAAAGGAGCCTTTCAGATGTGACAGGAATGTTAAAAACCAACCACTTAATAAATAAAAATGTACTGCTTCAAACCTCAGAGGGGGAGTTTTGTGTGGCTTCATTTTTCTCCCCCCCCCCTCAGATATGAGTCATATACTTCCATCAATCATGTTTGTTTACTGCAATTGCAGACGAGATTTCATTTGCCTTCACAGGAATTGCTTCTTTGGACATTTGCATTTTCACTTATTTGTTTTGAGATGTCTGCTTCCCACATTATTTCCTGTGCTGAAATACGTCATTTTTGACATAGGATTTATGTTGTTGATGTCAATAAGAGACGGTGTTTCAGTGCATACTGACCCACCTAAAGTGAAAAACCTCGGTGCAGGATGTCTTTTGGTAGTGTGGGTAAACTGTGGACCCAGAAACGGCTCAAAACCACACGTTTGTGTTAAAGAAGTGACCGATTTGAAAGGATTTTGTCTATCCAATTACTATATATTTACTTCTCAAATGGACTTGGGATGTTTAAAAGACATGGACGTTCACCAGGAAGGGAGGGTCTGACAAAAGATGGTTGCATCCTGGGGAAATGAACGGTTTGGGGGGTTTAAAGTCAGGATATTTTGGCCTCTGCTGCTTAAGGATTGACCGTTGACCTTTTTTTTTAAACATGGGAAGCTAAGGCAGCAGTCATACTGCAATAAATACTGAGATAACTGTCTTGTAATACATACTGATCTCAAGTTGACAATTGTAGTATTTGTAAGTGTGATATTGCTACTTTACACGAGTAAAGGATCAACATTACAAATAAAGGAAACTGAAAATACACAAACTATAATTCCTGCACTGTCATTGTCGGGTAACGTTTTGAGGACCCCCGCAACTGCTTTCCCCCCCTCTCTCTTGCATTTGCACGACTTTCGCCACGAGATCGCGCCATTGCTCCGCGTCCCCTCCATCCTCCGTCCTCCTCCTCCGCAGCAGCGGCAGCAGCGGGTAAAGCCACAAATTGGACATGTTGCGCACATCTTCCACATTGTCAAATGGGAGAATACCCGTGTCTGTTTGGTGCCTGTTTTCTCACTTCACACGAGCTTATCAAATTGTTATTACACAGCAGATGGGATGCGGTTCATTTATTTAATTCCATTCACCACAAAGAGCCACGGCGCCTTGGTTTTACAAAGGGGGGGGATCAATGGGCGCAGTAAAAATGGATTGAAGTTCAGGCAATTAAGAGCGTTGCGCAACGCCTGCGTGGGCATATTTTGATGACTTATTAATGTGTTCAAATAACCAAAGTCCTCAATTTGTGGAAACTATCGATCCGATTGATTAGTAATCAACTTGATTGAACGGGCGGACTCCGCTGGACGATAGTGGCGCAATTAGACGGTGATTTGATGCGGACTTGGATGCCTGATGTGTGCTTGTGTTCCAAGCAGAGTGTGTGTGTGTGTGTGTGTGTGTGTGTGTGTGGTGGTGGTGGTGGTGGGGGGCTGTGCTTCATTCGGCTCCGGAGTCGTGCGCTGTCCCTTTCAGCACCGACCAGCTGGAGAGGAGCGTGTGTGCGCGCGCGTCCGTGGAGCGTGGAACGAGTGGACTTGGAGGCGCGAGGGTTTATGCGCAAAGTGCGTAAAGCTTCGAGAGGACCATGGATAGAAATCAGGTGGGTTTGACCAACATTATTGATCATGACTGACACATTCCGCGTGTGATGAATGAATTCCTCTGCTCTGTCCCTGCGCCTCTCTCTCTCTCTCTCTCTCTCTCTCTCTGTCTCTCTCTCTCTCTCTCTCTCTGTGTATGTGAGGCTCATTCTTGGGTATTGACTTCATTACAGGCAACCTCCTTCTATTGTCACCTTAAACAAGTGCTGGGTTATTTTTCATTTTTTTTTGTTGCATTTTCAGCAGTAAAACCATCTGCTGGTCACGACGGAGCACTTTTTTAAAAGAAATATCGCACGCTACGTGTATTTTCTTACTCGCCTTGCGGATGGTCTTATTGTCTTTAAATCCGTTGTGGAAAAAGAAAAGAAATCTCACTCCAGGAGCGCTGACAGTCTATTGAAACTGCTGAGCTCCGCAAGGAAGTTGCCTGAGGCTGGACAGGGACCCCTAAGGAGTCCGCGGAGGAGGCTGGAGACGGTGCTCCTCGCCCTCCACACACAGTCGGATGAATTAGATTTTGTGAGGTATCTCATACTATCATTTCGCATTTTCTTCTCCATTCTGACTAAATGCTGTCGCCTCTTTTTTTTTTTTGGTGGTATTTCTGTGGGTGTTTTCTCTCCTGACATTCCTGTAGTGATGGATTTCGGGGCAGTCTTTCTTATTTATTGTCTCAATTGGTCTTGCTGCCTATTGCTTATGGGATTCTATTGATTTTTACTCATCATTTTCAGTTCACGTGGATTCTGTGCACTAGTGGTTAGGTGAGTAAATGTCTTTGCAGCACATGGAAAGAGATATGTTTCACTTAGAATTTCAATATTGGGTGGGTATAAAAAAACAAAAACATAATTTGCTTTACCTAAAGATATCAGTGCAATGATGTTTCTCTGCTGGCACTATCTTAATTAGGGTGGCACCGGGATACCACCACTGCTGTACAGAAAGAAGGCTATAGGGCTGCATAATGAGCACACACCCATAGACTTTGATCTCACATAGTCTTATTTCAGAACCTGTGGGCTGTGCTTTATCTCCAGACACATGACTTAATCACGTCAGTGGCATGTGTTTTTCAAAAATAATGCATGAGCTGTCTCAGTAATGTAAGCTGGGATTTTACGCATGCACCCATATATGGAAACCATCAGAATATGAGGTGAGAGTGTTTTCACTTGTAGATAACGTTGATGGGAAAATATGCTGTGTTTGCAGATGGCTCCAAAACACAGAATTTGAATATATTAAATGGATGTCCCTACATATATAGATATGTCTCTAATACATATGCATTCCACTTAATATTTATTTATTATCTCGGTAAGCCTACAGCCTAAGCCTGAGATACACCTGATTTGGTGAGTGAATTCACAGAGGGGTGTGTGTGTGTGTGTGGGAGAAGGGGGGGTGCATATAGGGGAGGGGACCATTTGAGTGTCTCTTTGGCTCATGATATTGCTAAAATTATGGGAAAGAGATGGTGAGGGGATGGTTGAAATTGGAACAAGGGAGGATAGTGAACAGGTAGAGAGAAAAAAAAGTGAGGTATGAATGAGAGAAGACCGAATGAGGGACAGATCTCAATCCGTTGAATGGGAGAAAAAAACTCAACTTTATAGAGACAGAGAGGGAGGGAGAGGATGAGGAGAGGACAGGGCGGCAGAAAAGCTATCATTTTCTGAAAAGAGCAGCACGCTCCCCAGAGAGAAGAAGAGGCCTACAGGAGGCGATGTGATAGGGGAGAGGATGGGAGAAATAACAAATGAGAGAGGGAGAAAAGTGGAGGAGAGAGGGAGACACAAAGAATCTGGGCAGGAGAAGGAGTTGAGGACAGAGGAGGGGAAAGTAGAGGAAAGACAAGGAGGCCAGGTGTGAAGAAGACAGGAGAAGAGAAAATAGCAGGGATGCAACTGAAAAGGAGACAAGATAAAAGCGGAGTAAAACAAGGAGTGGACGACACTCACCTAGACAGCCAGCCGTGGGTGTAAATTAAAAAGAGTGATGAGCCAGCCGCAGCCTCTCGGGGTTTAACCCTCTTCATCTTTGAGTCACTAACCATCACAAGCGCTGGAAGCCTCCTCCTTCAAGACGTCTGCCGCTTTCCTTTAGGCTGCCACCCGGGAGGAAAGGTGTGGTTTTTGAGCCTTTGTGAAGCGTCATAAAGTACAAGGACTCTCGTGGGATCACAGGACTGAAGGAGTAATCGGAGTTGTAATATGATGAGGTGTGGAGCGCGCCACACATGAACATACAGAGGGGGATGTCACCGCTTTTCACCTCCTCGGAAATGTGACGATTCTCAGTGTGTGTAAATGAGACACGGAAGGTTTAATAACCTCGGGGCCTCAGTCCAGCCACTCTAATGTTCACACGTTGCCCAGATCAGATTTTTTGGGGGCCACTCTTGGGATATTTGCATGTAGTTACATCTTGAGTGAATGTAACTGTCCCCCTGGAATAAAGACGTCCATTAGGTCAACTTAAGGCTCCCTGTTTGGGGAGATCTAATTTCTGCCTATTAGACTATATTTAGACTTTGATATGATTTGTGGTGGTTTATATATGATATAACAGGGTACCCAGGTCTCATTTGGACCCTTTCTGTGACTGAGCCAAGTGGTGCTTGAATCCAAGGAAAAAGTGTTGAATAAACAATATTGTGGCGAGTAGAATGCTGGCTAACCTATATAAAGCAAGGTTTTTAATCATACCAAGAGCCTCGCTGTGTATGAGTGGCTTTGACCTAATTCCATTTAGAGTGGAGAGAAACTGATGAATTAATTGGGACAGAATCGAATTATAAATGGATTCATCGAGAGAGCGGCTCACGCTGTAATGACATCTGAGCCCAAAACCAGTTAGAGGTTCTTGAGGGTGAAATTAGCCAGGTCTGCTAAATATTTTGAAAAGTTAAAGTTTTGTAAATTATGCTTTGCTTTCAGTCTTTTTTCTTTCTTCTGTAGCATGATGCAGTCTCTACTGACCTCTACTGACACCCCTTCTCTTCAAGATGGGGCGTCAAGATCGGGTGCAGGTGTTGCCTTAAAGCCGTCCTCCTTTTAGTTTATAATGTGCTTTAATGATGCATATAGTATTAACAAAAACATTTGCAATTAATTATGTTACCACACACTAATTGCCCCGGGGCCAGGTAGGCATTCCAGCCTTGAATATTCATATTTCCATCTTCAGTTCATACTTACATATATTATTAGTGTTTGACGAAGTTGAATGTGTGTATGTCTTTGGGACGGATGTGTGGCCACATCTTCTGTTGTCGTTCTTAAAGGAATAGTTTGACAGTTCGGGAAATACGCTTTCTTGCCGAGAGTTAGATGACAATAATGATCTCATGTCTGTCCAATATAAAAAATAAGGCTACAGCCAGCAGCTGGTCAGCTTAGCTTAGCATAAAGACTAGAAACAGGGGGAAACGGCTAGCCTGCCTCGGTTCAAAGGGAACAAAATCCACCGATTTTTTGGGGCGACCTCACGGTGTCAACGAGACTCCAGGAAGTCACTTCTTCTGGCAATAGTCTGTCACAAAACCCCATGCAAAACCACAAATTGTCATTAAGGCACTTAGAATTTTGAAGGTTTTTCGCACAATCTTTAACTTTAGAGGTGCTGGTAGGCAGATTTTATTACTTTCAGACAGAGCAGGCTAGCTGTTTCCCCCCTGCTTTCAGTCTGTATGCTAACCTAAGCTAATTGGCTGCTAGCTGTAGCAGGACGTTGAACGTACATACGCGAGAGTGGTATCAATCTTCTGAGAATTTATTCTCTAAGGGAAGATAAGCAAAGGAATGGGCTAATTAATAGGCTGGAATGTATGAAAAAGGCCACCTTGCGTGTATTTCGGTAAGCAGGACATCTATAATAAAGAGTGGGGTTTCAGATTGATGGCCTGAATATGTAGGAATGATATAATGAAATAACTGTAGACCAAACAACCTTGAATAGCACTGAATGGTGCTGAATTAAATGCAATATCTGGTGTAATTCTTCATTCAAATGATCATTTCTAGGAGCATTACACCTCGAGAGCTACAGCATATATCCATTGCAAGCAATATAATGAATGCCCTCTCTTCGTTACTTCATCCCTCTTTGTTAACTACAGATTTCAGTAAAAATGTAAGGGAAAAGCAACAATTAACCCGCCTTTAAATACTTAACTAAACAAAATTTGTACAAATTGCTGCCTCACTCTTCCATGCAAAAAATAAAATAAAACAAAAAGAGAAAATAAATCCCCGCTGCCTCAGCTAATGAAAGCACATTAGCACTTGTATCATGGAGGAACCAACCAGTTTGTCACAACCAATTTTCACTTCTGGCCCCAACCAACTTATTGCACTTTTCAAGGATATGGCTGCTTAATGTGCAGCACACTGGGCAGAGCGTGACATTATTACTGCCGGGGATAAAGGTGCGACCTCCTTGCAGTGGGTGAAAGCAGAAATGGCACGTGAACATTTAATACTGTTAATGCGAAGAAACAACGTTCAACATAAAATCTACCTGTGTGTGTGTGTGTGTGTGTGTGTGTGTGTGTGTGTGTAGCCGGGTGCACTGGATGTAATGTGTTAATTTAGCTGCAGCAGAAACAGCAGGTGCTTGAATGATGCCACGCACTTGCTCCGAGGCACCGCTCTCTGTCTTTTCACCGCTGTCTCTGTTTCCATCACGCTGTCTCACAGGCTTTCTCTCTCTGTCTCTCCTCCCTCGTCTCCCCCGTCTCCCCCTCTCCCTCCCCACCTCCCAGCTCTCGCCCTCGCGCTCCCTCCTCTCCACTGCAGTAGGTAGTCTGCGCCTCCGTGCGAATAGCCCGAGGAGCTCGCCAAGGTTCTCTGCTGTCATTTTAACAGCTGTTCCACTCATTGATATGGCAAGAGACAAGTGTGTGTGTGTGCGTGTGTGTGTGTAGAGGTGATTACAAACTGACAGACTTTGGGTTTTCAATTATAGAATAGCAGTGAACATTTTGACAAGTCTTCTGCAGAGACTAGATCCGTGCGAGTGTGCGCGGGCGAGTGAGCATGTGTGTGTTTGTGACTTGTTTTTGGTATGCTTGGCTGCCCTTTTTTTTGCTTTGCCCGTGAGTGGTTTACACGTGTTTGTCAGGTGGACCGTACGTCCCTGCAGCGACTTAATGTTCACATCACACTGGTGCTTAGACATCCTGTCTCTGTCTCTCTTCAACAGGCTCTGCTGAAGATGTGACTTGTGGATTAAAGGTTCAACTCCCCGAACTAGAATTTCTGCTACGTCGCTGCCACATTTCCACGCTAGCGCTCTCTTTTTCGCACTGCCTCTTCTGGAATGTGATTCGCTCATGGGGCTCGGCTAGCTCCACCCCTGGGGCCTTTTACCCCTCCTTTTTTGACCAATAGGAAGGCGCTCCTTTTTTTTGTATTCCCAGAAACACATCCTTAGTTTTGGAATACCCCTCTGAAAGCTTCCTTTAAGATCACATTGGCTCTTTTCTGCTAATCATTCGTTGACCATGGAACCACAGTGGCAGCTGACTTCCTACCCGCAGTCGCCCTCTGTCGTCTTCCTGCTCATGGCTACTTCCTACACTTGGCTCCTTCCCGTCACCTCCCCTCAGCGGATCCCAACGGACCCCCAGGCAGCGCCAGAGTACGCCCACTCCATACGACTGGATGGGGACATCATCCTCGGAGGATTATTTCCCGTGCACTCGAGGGGAGACCGCGGCACGCCCTGCGGGGAGCTGAAAAAGGAAAAGGGCATCCATCGTTTGGAGGCCATGATGTTCGCCATCGACCTGATCAACAAGGACCCAGAGCTGCTGCCCAACATCACGCTGGGGGCCCGGATCTTGGATACCTGCTCCAGGGACACGTACGCTCTGGAGCAGTCCCTGACTTTTGTGCAGGCCTTGATAGAAAGGGATGGCTCAGACGTCCGCTGCGCCAACGGAGACCCTCCGATCTTCACCAAGCCGGATAAAATCGTAGGGGTGATAGGAGCCGCGGCCAGCTCGGTGTCCATTATGGTGGCCAACATCTTGCGTCTGTTCAAGGTAAGATTTAACTCTGAAATCTCTCTTTCTTTTCTCCATTCTTGTCTTCTCGTCTCTTTTGTTTGTGTGAACATTTTCTGTGCATGCCGTTTGCACCATTCCCCTCACTCATCATCGCGGGCGAGATAAAGTTCAATGATGACAACCAATTAAAATGTAGTCAGTCATCCTGGAGTTTTAAGCAGCGGCAGTGGTGCCACCTCATCCTTTACTGATTGGGAGGGAAAGAGCTTTTTTTTTTTTTTAGCCTCTGAATTTGCCTTTGGATGCCTAAAGTATGATTTTATCTCTTGTGCTCAGATGTGTGTGTGTTTGTGAGAAGGGATGTGTCAAGTGATTCTTGTAAAGAAGGGCTTTGTGTGTGTGTGTGTGTGTGTGTGTGTGTGTGTGCTTGCACAGCTTAGATCATTCCTGGCTTGTGGTTGAGCCAAATAAAAATGGCTGCCAAACACGGGTATCAATTACTGCTGAAATCTGTCAACAGCCACTTCATTCACTGCAGCATACATTTGTGTCTGTAGTGTGTGTGTGTGTGTGTGTGTGTGTTACCCAATACGACATCTCTTTGTGTTAGTGTGTTATCTAGTTAATGCATGTGTGGGCCTAATTGAGCATCCTTAAGAGTGCTCATGTGTACGCATGCAACAGTGTTTCTTCCCTTTGTGCTCGCTCATGTTTGCGTCCTCGCAGAAGCACCCCTATCTTTGATAGAGAATACTTGTGTCTCTGTAGGTGTGCGTTTGTGTGTGTGTGTGTGTGTGTGTTGGCGTTGTCATCATTAACTGAACAGAAGCGTTGGATAGCCGTATGATTATGAAATATGAGTCTGGTAATGACGCCCACGGCATTTCACATCCACATCTATCCCACGCACTTTTACAACGTGTTTGTGGCCACACTTTCTGTGACTGCTCTTCTTTCGAAAATCCATACAATAAGTGTGTGTGTGTGTGTGTGTGATCATATGGGATTGAATGTGTGTGTGTCTGAACACACTTGTTAACAACCAGCTCGTGCTTTGAATAGAAGATTTCCACATTAAACAACTACAACAACTAAACATGATTTATGCCAGGATCTGTCACAGCAATAGCACTCGAACAGAGCGCCTTTCTGGCTCGGCACTGCCTCGTTCTCATTTGCCTAATGCGATTTAGTGCTTTGTGTGTGTGTCTGCGTACGTGTGTGTGTGTGTTGTATGTCAGTGTAGGAGTGGATCTTGTGTGTGTGTGTGTGTGTGTGTGTGTGTGTGTGTGTGTGTCCACCAATATATAACAGTATGTTCAATGGGTAAGTGTGCCAGCGTTTGTTTGTGTGTGTGTGTGTGTGTGTGTGTGTGTGTGGGGAAGCCTTAAGTATTTAGTGAACGTACTTGTGTGTGTGTGTGTGTGTGCACATGTGATGATATCAACCAAAGGCCTCTGGCAGTGGTATTATATGACATAAGACTGTATCTTTCTCTGCATGGTTTAACATGAATAATGCAGCATGCATCAGAGTCTGAAAATAGTATAGAGGACACACACACACACACACACACACAAACGTGCTGCAATAAACATATGTCTTTTTTAAATGGGCTAATCTGACAGTGCCAGTCACAGCTCGTCACCCACTCAACACAAGGGGCTCAGAAAGCAAATACAGCACCGA
Source organism: Nannoperca australis (assembly GCA_036023655.1). NCBI lineage: Eukaryota > Metazoa > Chordata > Actinopteri > Centrarchiformes > Percichthyidae > Nannoperca > Nannoperca australis. The sequence goes on along the minus strand of JAVQJD010024318.1, from coordinate 10,029 downwards.
GGGAGAGTGTGTGTGTCCTCTAATCTTGCAGCAGACAAAAGAGATTCAAACAACAGATTGTGTGGAAAATTCCACCTCCAAATCCTCAAGAAAACAGTCTATTTTGTCTTTATTCACCGCGCACAGCCGCAGAAGGAACCTCTTGCTGACAGTCACAGGGAAATCACAGTTGAACAAAAGTTGTTGGTGTTTCTTTTGTTGCTGGTTCCTCTTTCGGAAAGATTTTCTTTAACCAGTTCTGCTTTGTGGGATGATACAGAGTGGAGCGAGAGAGGATGACATCAACTATAATAAGATGAAACTTTGTTAATCCTCGTAGGGAAACCAGGCCGTCGCAGCAGCATATTTCAGAGGAAAATTCCAATGGAATTTAGCCTATAAAAAGAACAGAGCAAATGGGGGTCATCTAAACACACTAATCTGGCAATTTCAACCCGGCATTAAACTTGTTAAAGAATGGTGATGGTTTATTACAGCATGGGTCTTATTTTCTTGGTTTGGGTCATATCGGTTGATGATGACTTTATATGAGATGAATATTTCTGTGAATTACTAGATGATTTTAATTCTCCAGGCCTTTAATCAATTTTTAAGTAAAACAAGGGGGAATAAAACAGTCAGCCAGTGATGAGGGGGTTGCAAGTCACATAGCTTTGTTTTGTAGAGTAATGAGAAAAAAAACCCATTTTATTCAGAGGTTCAACTGAGAGAGAGCCCCTGAAATAATCCCAAACGGTTTCTTGCTGCATTCTCAGATCTGAGCAACTAACTTATTGAGTCCAGTTTTATTGATACTGATAGAAATTATGACCAAAACAAAGTAAGTATTCTTTAACTAGTCAAACTTGCAGCATGGAAAGAGCGTGTGGAGCAGCAGCCGGACTAGTGTCTACTGCCTCATACAAGGCTCACTTTTCTGCATCTATGAGGAACTGAATGAATGAGGGCTACAACGGATTCACAGGAGGAAGATCTGATGCTGCCCTGGAGCACAAAGCGATCCTCTCAACCACTAACCTGTGCTTGTTTCCAGTTTTGCTGCTCCTCTCATCAAAAAAACCCCCTAAAACATCCAGTATACCAATTATTTTTTTTCTTTTCTCTCATATTTTGTCCTCATTTCGCTGTGTAACCACTCATCCTCTGGAAGTAACTGCTTCATCCTTGGATATTGATTGTGTCCGTGAGTGGTTGGTAATTACAGCGGCATTATGGATTGGTGAACCCCAGAGACTTTTGGTCACCTCTCAAAGCACCTTGAGGCAAACCTTGGCTACAGCTTTCTGCTAATGTTTGCACTGGAAAACCTAATATCACATAGAAACACCAAAAACTGGAGATTAACTCTATCAGTTACATATACTGTGACAAATTGTACTTCTTTTAAAGAGCGAGGAAGTGATAGCTGCCTTCACATCAGTCTGTGTGTGTGTGTGTGTGTGTGTGTCTGTTACCAGGAAGACCTCACTATGAGGTGAAAAACGCCTTTTACTTGGTGACACTCGCACACTGTGTGTTGGAAGCCAAAAATGAAATTCAGTTCAGAAATTGATAAGTGGCGGCTTGTTCCCTGGTGAGAGCAAATGGAATGACTTTGCCTCAGGGAATGTGGGAAACACTACTATTATGCACACACAACACACACACACACACACACACACACACACACACACTAGAATCTCTACCCTTCATTCAATCAGCGTCAATTCCACTTGAATCCGCTTGAAGCTTTCAAATGTGCGCGCACACACACACACACACACACACACACTCTCTTGTTTCCTTTGACGAGACAACTTATTATCTGTGTCCCTGCTGGTGGTTTTTATGAAGTTGTGTGTTCCATGGCCAAGGTCAGAAGCAGAAGTCTTTCCCACGCTCTCCCACACTGCCTCGCACAGCGTGAGCTGGTGGGTAAGCAGTGCGTGCGTGTGTGTGTGTGCGCCGTTGCTCAAGGTTTGCATCTCATTAAAGTATGTCGTACATATGCATACGTGTCTATCCATATGTATGTGTGTGTGTATGTGTGAGGAAGAATAGCTGCAGACTGGCCTTCAATTGCTTCCATAATTCAGCCGCATCCTCCTTTTTTCTCTGTCTGTCTGGGGAATTAACTGCTGCGCTGTGTGATATAGCTGATATATTCATCTGCATGTGTATTACCACCGACATGATTGCTTTCCTGAGTACCGCTCTCTCTGTTGTTTGAGGTGGATTTCTGCACCGCGCATCGTGTGACATGAACGCTCCCAGGAGTCTACAGTACATTCATATCTAAAATGTCCTTTTTCTGTGCGCGCAGCATGTCTCCAAACCGAGCGCCCACAAGCGCGTGCAAACAAAACCGCCCTCTTTCGGTTGTTAATCAAATTAGCGAGAGCAAATGTTTGCTCAAAGCCTCGGAACTTACAGCAGGCTGGGGGGTTTTGTGCGCTTAAAAGCCGCACTAGAACAACCTCCTTTTCAGGCACAGCAACGCCCCCTGAATTACAAATCAATTTTACTGTTCTGCTTCACAAAGACGACAACAGCTGCATTGAAGTGCAATTAACAGAAAATGCGATAGTTTTAGTCAGATTCCAATTCAGACGCAATTCCTAACAGATTTGTAATTATTCTCAAGGTCAGGCAGAGTTTTGTCTAGGGTCTTGTCCTAATCCTGCAGACTGTTTGATTATATAATGACGGGCAAGACAGGCAGAGAGGGGAAAGAGTGTGGACGCATTGTGGGGAGAAAAGAAGCAGAAAGACAGAGCAAAGGAGGAAGGACTTAATGAGAGACAGGCAGGGAGAAAGACAGAGGGCAGAAGAAAAACAGGCAGAAGGATAAAGACTCCAGAGAAAGATAAAAAGACAAAAAGACAAAGCGAACGGGAGAGATCGTGGCATCCTCTAAAGTGTAATGATGTGGTGTTGATTTCGTTCACGGAGGCATTGTGCATTAAGAGGGTGTTGATAATGAAGCCACAGAGCACAATGAACAGCAAGCAGGAAAACTCATTAGGACATGAGTGGCTCTCTGTTTTGCGTCGACTTGAACGCTCGTTGCTTGTGTCTGCGAGCGCACCGCTTCCCTCAGTCGACTGCATCGGGGAAATATCATGTTTGCTCCAGACAGGCAGGCTGCGATCATCCAACCTCTACTAACGAAGGCAGCCTTAATGAGCAGATGGTTAATGAAGGGAGACTTAATTGTCCTTCTGAAATTATTTATTACTTTCATTTGTTGAGTGTTGCCTGGAGATGATTCATTTACACGAGCCATATGTGATGTGTGAACACGGGCTAAATGGGATTTGTTAGCAGCTGAATAGCGCAGATCCTTTTGAACTGGGTTTGAGAACGACAGGCAGAAAAGTTGGATGAACAGTTTATCCAGGTGTTAACGTGCTTGGAAATGTGTAAATGTGAAGCTGAGCATTATTTTTAAAAAGTGTGTAATTTGTTAAACCTTCCCTGGATGAGTGAGTCAGTTTTATTTATACCTTTTTTATAGTCAAAAATAATAAATCAAAAATTACAAATGTGCATCAAAGAGCTTTACCACCTGTACAATATAGACATTCTCTACTCTTAGACCTTTGATTCAGATAAGGACATCTGGAAATACATTTGTAACATGTAGAAACAGAATGCTACAATTAGGTAAAACATACTGCACATGATTCTATTTCCATTTTGTATTTTAAAAACAACAACAAACACAATGCACTTTGCTATTTATTGAAGGGCTCTGACACACATTCAGCTGTTTATTTTCACATTTTCTTCCCACGTTTCAGTCACTTCTTTTCACTTTTCATTCATTGTAAACTGTGGTGATCAATGTATTTTTGCAGCGGACTGTGTTGAATGTGTGGATTCATTTGTGTCCTCTTGACAATGAATGTGTGTGTGTGTGTGTGTGTGTGTGTGTGTGTGTGTGTGTGTGTGGGGGGGAGATAGAGACTGTCTGTGAGTATTATCTGCATGTGCCAGTGTACAGAGCATTAAAGTGGAATGAGATTCTATCTATCCTCTTCCTTTCATCAGGTCTGTGGCTGAATAGGAGCTCAGATAAGGGACAAGTGAAGCCATTACACACATGCAACGGTTTCACACATCACAGCTGGATAACGCGGACCGGTTTGACTTGACACGGCAGGAAAAGCACTAACTAATAACACTAATGGTCGCTTTAGTGGTAGACTTTACAGTGGACCTGTTTGACGTGTCATACACAGGTGTGACTGATAATAATAAAATGAATGAAATGGAAATTCCTGCCGTGAGAATTCACTTTAGTCAGGTAACATTTTCTCTGCTTTGAAGTTGGCAGCCACAGCGCAGTCCCCGGGGATCGACTCCCGTTCTTATTTTGTTGCTCCAGGCAGAAGTATTCCTAATACCCAACATGCATCATGTCGTTTGGGGTTGCAAGGAAACCCATGTGAACATGACAAAAACTTCATAGAACCCAGTGGGATTTGGGGTTCTATGATATGCCAATCCTACCTCACTCAGCCAGCAGCCGGAGTCATTTAGCTGTATCCACTGTGAGGAAGAATATTTTTATATATTTGCAAGAACGGCACAAAAATGTTTATAATGACGGTATAATTATTGACTGAAAAAAAGAATACATTGATTCCGTCATTTTTTTTTTGCCATTTATTTGGTGTGATGCCTGCGTGTCATAGTGTTAGTGCTGCAATTGCATTTCTAATAAGGACGTATTCATCACGCAAACAGTGAAAACTCAACTTGTCATTCCGACATGAGTTTTGGTTGTAACTTTGGTTCCCTGATGAAATGTTTTCTGCATGCATGATTTCACCACTTGCTTCAGAAGGCAGCGTATCTGCATAGGAATGATGCAGCAGTAATGGATTCTCTCATTTGAAATAAATGAACTCAACAAGGAGAGAAAATGAGAAGGAAGGAGAACTCGCAGAGTGTAAATTGGTTTCTAGAGCACAAAATGAGATAGGCTGTTCGCCATTTTGCGAATTAAACTTGATGTCTGCTCTTAGTAAATGGTTGCTGCCATGTAAGTACAACACATTGTAAATATTTTTCATGTAATATTTCAGTGAAATGTAATGGAAGTGAACTGTGGCAAGGCAAGCCAGGACTCCCCTCAATATGAAAAATGTTACTATTATTTTATTTAAAACGATGTAACTCTATTTGTTACATTACAGTTGCGTCTCATTTTGTTGTCTTACCATTGTATTCCACAGTATTCATTTCATTTCTTCAAATGACTGAAACAGTGCCTCCCTGTTAAACTGTTGGCATCCAACCCACTACTCTCATTATTTAGTTGGCTTCAAAAGAGGCTTAACACAGTTTCTCCTGTCTGTCCCTCCATATAACAGAATTAGTCCAACATCGCCCCAGCCTGTGGGACCAGCCTACCCTATAACCATTACTTTTTGACCAAAACATAGCGTTAGGTGACAAAAATACTCCCTCAATTATGTTCTCCAGCACACCTCTGTCCAAGTAAATGTAAATGGCCCCTTGACCCCCCTGGTTCCTCACAGGCTGGGACTAGAAATCTAAGCTGAAATAGTCTGTAGTTCTTCTCTGCCTCCATCTACGTCACTATGACGGCAGTGGTGATGGAAGTGCAACCGATTTTGCAGCAAGAAACAACAGCTTTCTCGGCCAATGTAGCGTGCACTGAGAGATGTATTCCTCAATGACAGGCGGTGTGGTTTCCCTTTGATCTGTTTGTCACGTGATAGCTGGTTTCTTTCCTGGTGGTTACGTGTCTTTCTGTGGCCGTCGGTGTGTATTTAGCTCCTTGCTGTGTTGCAGTTGCTCATGTTATGGAAGATACATGCTGTATGTGCTGTCCCTTGCTTGTCTGGTCACTGAAGCTGTGTTGTTTTAGGTAAGGTATAATAGCTGCTGTCTACACAGTGACAGAGCCAGCAGGGCTTTGGAAAATGTCTCCAGTTTTGCATGTATTGGTTGTTCAGTCACCTGATGTGTGATTTGTACACGGGCAGAAGCTCTGCTAGTTGCTCGTGAGAAGACCTTCCTGTTCATTTTGTTTTTACAGTAGAATAGTCTGTAGATGACAAAAGCAAAGTCATGTAATTGCATGCGCTGATATTTTTTGAACATAAACTTAAATATGTGAGTGTCTTTTTATTATTCACTACTGACCTGTACCTGTATCAGAGTAGGTCAACAAAAGTGTATTTTGGTGGAACAATTTTGAAAATCGATGAATCATTTCATATATTTGATGGTTGAGGATTTGCTGCTTTTCTCTATTTTATGGTCTCTATACATATTCATTTTTACTGCTTCTACACAGTTGTGAAATTTAGCGGCAGCTTGAAAATTACTACGGACGCTGGTGTTTGAAATGAGAGCACAAGTGTGTTGACCTGCTGCTGTGCCTGTCAGATGTGTCTCTCTGTCACTGTCTGTGTTGAAAACAGACTAACATGTGGGTTGTTAGAGCATTTATTGGAATAACAAGAAACCAATCTGTGCTAGGCAGCTGCTTCTGCTATCACAAATGATCTGATTGGCTGCTTGCTGGTGTAATCGATCAGTGTGGTTGCCAAGTCTTATTACTTTGTATACTTGTGGTTGGCACCACAAATGACAGAATGAACATTTGTGTGATAGGTTCGGCATGGTGCTGTGGAGCTCCATGGGTGGAGACGATGTTCATTAAAGTTCAAACTGTGAGTTTTGCTGCCTCAATAGTAATAATGGTTCCCGGTGTAAAGCAAAGTAGGAATTCTTTCAAATTGAATGCCACATGTTTCATAGATTATGTCTAAGGGCTGTTACTGGGGTGTAGACAGGGATTCGACATGAAAAAATACAGCATTTGAATACATTTTTAATATTTGGGTGGAAAAAAAAGAACACAAGTGCTTCATTAAATCTGCCTTATCTTTCAAGCAGCATTTCCAATGTTGAGGCTGTAGGAGACTGTGGGAAGTTAAAACAAGATGAAGAACACCCCAAATAGTTCAAAGATTATTAAACATATTCCAATATACAGCAATTTTTAATAAATGTGAGTGAAAGTAGGACAGATAAGGAGTGAAAACGAGACTGGGGGGAAACTCACAGGGGGGGAAGTGGCTTCAAGAAGGGAAGGGATTCTTTCTGAAATGAGATGCGGAGAGGCTGGTGTCAAGCTAAAACTCAATGGATAAAATCATCGTGTGTTTGATATGGAGCAATGAACATCAGCTAAGATGGTTCATGATGTTTGGCAATGAAAGTAGCAGATTTAAAACAAGTTATGGAGGGAAAATGCTTTTTCCTGCACATTTTCTCCTCTTACAGATTACACTTAATGTGCTTTCACTCTACTGTCATTATTTTGTTGTCTCTCATCCGTATTCTTTTCTTTCTTTCTTTCTTTTAACGTCTGCTTCTTTTCCATGCCCTAAAAGAGGAGGATGAGGCCAGTAAAAAATGACATGACAGAAAGAAGCAGGCAGTGAAGGATCCGCCGAGGGAAGGCAGTAAATCGGTTATCGTCAGAGGAAGAGAGTTCAGTAGAAGAGCAGCGCAAGACTCAAGGGATGAGGAAAGGTTGCGGAAGGAGTTTTTACATCTTGCCGCTGTGTTACATTAGATCAGAGAGAACAGGTGGGAGGAAGAAGGAAGAAAGAGGTTAAGTGTTTGGCGTTTCCATGTCCCTGCTTTCCTGCTCTTGGCGCGCCTCAGTCTATTTCTCTCTTTCTTCTGCGGCTTTCTTGTCTTCTCGCCATCTCCTGCAGCCCTTTCTGACCATGTTAATAGCGGGCAGCAGCGTATTATTTATGACTGAAAGGCGAGAAGACATGGAAAGAACATTAGCAGAAAGCTGGGGTCCTCCTGCAGAATCTCTTTGAGGGGACATTGACAGGACGTGTGCATGCTTGTTTGCAAGTGTTTAAAATAGATGTCCTCCTTTGGAGATTTATATAGAACATGACATATGCTGGATATGACACTCTTTCTCTCTCTGTCTCCCATTATCTCTCTTTCACACACAATATTTCTGTCCCCCCCTGTTTGTTTGTCTATTCAAATGGGAGGGATAGATAGAATTGATTTATTGACAGAGAATAAAACGGGAAATGGGAGCTAATTTATGACATGATGGTTTGTGTTTGTCTTTATGTTGGTGTGTAGTGGGCTTGCATTGGAGATGGGTTTACGGAGAGTTGGGAGCATTTGTGTGTGTGTGTGTGTGTGTGTGTGTGAGAGAAAGAGAGAGAGAGAGAGAGAGAGAGAGTGTGCATTACTTGCGGAGTTTTGCCAATTACCCCCCATAAGCTGGAGGTCAAGGAGGAGAGAGGGAGAAATATTTCTTTCTTTTTTTCCCTTAATCCGCATTCATTGCCTGCCAGGAATAGTCTTCCTCTCCTCTCCTCTCCATTCAATTCAATTCACGGAGACCACTTGCTCGACACAGTGGGGTTGCCAATGCAGGCGGCTTCGTCAGAGAAAACGCAGGGGTGTCCAATAAACACAGTGCAACAATATCCAGCAAGGCACATTCCTGGTAGATGAGTGGTGTAACTCTGCTGTTTATCTCGCAGTTGTTGAGACAGATGATATAATAATAATAGTTGTTTAACTATAACTTTAAGGAGTTGTAAATTCCTGTCTGATGTTCTAAGTATATTTTGGCGTCTGAGAAGACGCCAAAATAGAAGAAATGTCTGGATGTATTACTTAAACTTGTATTTTGCAAGCAACATTGTTGTGTTTAATTAGTCGCCCATTTCACAAGACCCTGAAAAAAGATGTGATCTCACAGTTGCTTTACAAGAGCAATACTAATCACAATGACGGTATCAAATAAGAGGAAATGGGTGGACCAGCACTAGAGAAACTGCAGGAATGGAGAATGTTAACGCAGTTAGCAGATGAAGCCCTGTAGTTAATGGATAAATGAACTCTGTTTTTCCAGTTGAGACATATATTATTCTTGGATATTGTTAGAGTAATTAAAGTGAAAGTTTTGAGCTGCTGTGTGATTTGTAGTTCACAGAGATCACCCAGAAGAGCAATGGATGGGTGAAGAGGGATGCTGAGGCTGAGGATCTTGGACAGCTTGTTCATGACCTCCGACCAGAAGGTCTGAGCGAGTGCACAGAGCCAGGGCAGTGTTTTTAAAACCCATGCAGTACATTTTAAGGGAGCAGTTATGAACTCTACGCAGGACCATGTACTGTATTAACTGAGTTTCGGGGGTTTCAGGTCATGGAGAACATGTCGTTGTATTATGATTTACCAATTGATGTCAGATCTGGTTGAAGTCAGCTGTCAACACCTTGAACTCGTTGTTGTGTTTCTCGAGCCATTCCTGAACCATATTTGCAGTGTGGCGTTAGGGAATGCCGTTTCCATGAAGCTGTGCACTGCAATAAAGTTTAGGTAGGTGGTACGTGTCAAAGTAACATCCACATGAATGGCAGGACTCAATGTTTCCCAGCAGAACGTTGCCCAAAGCATCACACTGCCTCCTCCGGCTTGCCTTTTTCCCATAGTGCATCCTGGTGCCATGTCCTCCCCAGGTAAGCGACGCACACACCTGGCCATCTACATGATGTAAAAGAAAACGTGATCCATCAGACCAGGCCACCTTCTTCCACCGTTCTGTGGTCCAGTCCTTGATGCTCACATGCCCATTGTTGGTGCTTTCGGCAGTTAACATAGGGTTCCATCTGTGTGCAGCATAATGGTTAAAAGCACCTTCATCTGATCTCAAATCAGATCTTCATCAAAGATCTAAGTGCCCTACTGGGTTTATACTCTTCAAGGAGATCAGAGAAGCATTTTGGCCCAAGATTATTGAGCGATTTATAAACTAGTAGCAGCACTTTGAAATCGATTCTATAAGAAACAGGAAGCCAGTGTTATGATTTAAGAACAGGAGTAATGTGCTCAGTTCTGTCACGCCTTGGCATGCGGGAGCGGAATGAGGACCCAAGAGCAGACCGGCAGTTCCAGCAACCGAAGGATTTATTTCAAAAAAAACAAAGGCCATACAAGGACACAAACTGACGC